>QOVD01002120.1:596-62276 GCA_003521225.1 Tuber microsphaerosporum
AGGGGATGGGGGTCATCCAGTTGAGTGGGAGGTATACCGATGAGAGGCCTTTGGTGAGGGGTCTGGCCATGTCCCAGGCTCTGTAGCTTGACAGGGAAGGGAAATCTGGGGGTAGTCTGGAGGCGGCAGGAATGAAGGTGAGGGGCGAGCAGCCAATTCGGATGGCCAGGAGGCGCCTTCGGTACGCGCAGTAGGCGGCAATAGGGAGGAGGCAGGCTGCCCTGGGGAGGATACTGTTAGGGGTGGCTTGGAAACAGTTGGTAACCCATCTCTAGACTTTTCACCAGAAAACATCCATGCATCTGGTGGAGAGGCTGTTGGCTGTGAAGAGGTCAGCGCCATATGTCGGGATGGGGAGGATCAGGCCTGTAGACAGGCGGTGGGTGAGGTAAGGTCTTATACCCGCCTCGGGAGGGGATAATTACTTGTCTGTCACCACCACTTTATATAGGTGTGCCTCCCACAATACTAGACCTGGTGACTCATACCTCTGAGTCACATGACCTCATGATTCGTAGCGAGTCATGTGCAAAATCCCTCTGCTGACTTCAAACTAGTCAACTGCGCAACATACCTAACCAATCATATTCCAAATAACAAGTTATGTGTGCAATTTGATATCACAGGAGTAAAACCGATGACCCGTAATGCGAGTTATGTGTGAAAGTCATACATCATATGACCACAATCGTGCGTCATGTTAAATACATCAACCAATAACATTATAACGATGACGTTGCAAGTGCACGTAATTTGAAACAAATCACAACCCTATGACTCCAAACTGTCAGTCATGTGAAACCACATTCCTCGCTTAGTCAGGTTTGTGACATTAACTCCCTTCTCACTCTAGAATCGGTCCCTCGATGCTTATTCTTCGATATCTAGCAACTCCCTTCCCATATGTTTGATATTTACCCTCAAATGTCTGTTGTTGGCCTCTTCATTCCTCCAAGCCAATTTCATCATGCGCAACATGTTTTTTCCCACCTTGAGTGAATTTGTTTGGTCCGCAATTGTGTTTTCCTGGTTGCGGATCGTTTCGTCTTCTAGTCTTATCATGTTTTCAAGGTTTGCGTTTCGTTCCATTAGGCCTTCGATTTGCCTATGCAGCCTGTCGACGTCTGGAGCACTCCCTTCTCATTCTCTTCTCGGTTGCGACTCTTTCTCGCCCCTCTCCCTCTCAAGCCGGGTCCTCATGGCTTCTCTCCTCTCACTTGTTCCCATAACCTTCCTGCTCAACAGGTCTTGAGCTCCTCCTGGTCGGGGAACGTATCCCACCTTGAGTTTCACGGTTTTGTGGAATGTGCAATTGTCCTTAAAGCATCCATCACAAGTATAAATCTCTGGTACAACTTTCGCTTTGGTCTGGTCTCAGGGGGAGGAGGAGGAGGGGTTGTTACCGATTCGTACGGCGTAGAGTATGGTGTCGTCAAATCGACCCTATGTCTTCACGGTTTTTGAGAGAACCAATTCCCTCTTTTCTCGCTGATATGGACTAGACATTCATCATCATAACAGCCCATCCAGGATAGGCTGTGATGTTTATTTCGTTCCTTGTTCCGCTTTGCCTCTAGCTGTTCCTCATCCTGCTCCAATTGTGGTGGACCAGAGTATGGTGGGCTAGTAGGGGGACACAGGCTGAAACCGCGGTTCCCATACTTGCCCCATCCTCCTTCGGCCTTGAGCGGTGTGTTGGTCTGTTTTGGGCATTCAACGTGTGCCCATTCTTGGTTTTCCAAGGAAGTGGAAGTGGAATCTTGGAACTTTGAGCTCAGCAATTTCTAAGTTTTCGGCGGGATACCATATCTTGTCGTGTTCTGGTGAATATCTTGTCTACTAGGGAAGATATTACAAGTGGTTTCGATGTACTCAACAGTGGAGGATTTCTGCCAGTTCCTATTCCTTTTCTCAGTCTATTTCGATAGGTGGAGGAGGAGTTTGGATCTGAGACGGGAATCTGCTGCCCTCGTAGAGTTCTAGAAGTGAGATATGAAATATGTTGTGTATCTTCTTTGAGGGTGGCAGGGCCAGTTTATAAGCGCTGCTGCCCAGCTTTGCCATTATCTTGAATGGCACGATATTCTTGTAATCTAGTTTCTTCGATGGTCTCGTGTTTTTGAAGTTGGGTGGCAACAACCAGACTTTGTCTCCTGATATGAGATTTGGATTAGGTTTTCAGTATTGATCGTATAATTCTTTTTGTGGTTTTTGTGCTGACACCATCTCGCTTCGTAGTGTCTCGTCTAATTCCATCATATTTAGTGTTGATATCTTTTTCGTCTGCATCAGATAAACGATTGTCTTGTATGGGGTGTTGATTCCATACTTTGTATAGCATAACCTCACTTTTGATCATCTCCTGATATCCGTTTTTGTATTCAACTTCTGCCAACGATAATCCCTCATACGAATCGTCTTGTTGGTAGTTGATGTATGCTCGGTGGTATTGTTCCAATATGACATTGGTTCGTTCTGTTTGCCCATCCGTCTGCTGGTGAAATGACATGTTTAGTCGTTATTCAATTCCCAATTTCATTCTGGTGGCCAACCAGAAGTCTGATGTGAATAGTGTGCCTCAATCCGTGATGATATCTCCCAGAATTCCATTGAGTCGAACTATTTCCCTCAGAAATAGTAATGCGAACTACCATGTGTCCAAATCCTTTTCACATGGTATAAAGTCACTCATTTTGGTCATGGGGTAAATGACAACCAACATGGTGTCATAATCGTTCGATATCCGTAGATCCGTAAATAAAGTGAAAGGGTATTGTCTTCCATAGTAGATCAGGGATCTTGTTTGGTTGTAATAATCTGTAGGGTGCGCGTCCGACCATATCAGCAAAAAGTAAATTTGCGTCAGGTGAACTGTATCTGTGCCCGGACCCATGAAGCCTGCCAGGCTCTCCCCAGACGCCTGGTACCTCCCGATTCTTGTTTTCTTACCCAATCGCGCCTACAGCCTTGCAACCCCAATCTCCTTTCTCTAAACCCTCTATAGGCTGTGCTCCAGACCCCCTCCACCTATATACCTGTCCCCCCTGCCCTATTCTTCCCATCCCGCCCGGCCACCCTTGCCATACATGCTTACCCCAACATTCTTTGTCCCTGATCCTGCTGTGAGACACCGACTAGATTCACCCGCGGGCCTCCCGACACTGCATCTTCATACAAGTTCCCGCCATGAAGAAGCCAAAACACGTGGGGGCTCCAGGACTATGAATTCTGACTCCAAGATCCCCCACTCAGTTCGTATTGTTCATACCAGGAACCTTATTTTTCCCTCCCACTGCATCCGCCAATCTCAGGCAGATCCCCACAATTTTTCATATTCTAACCCATCATATGCCACTTATCTTCGACAAAAGGCAATTGACGTCTGGCAAATCTGACACGCCGCAAACGCCTGATGCATCCGGATACTCGTTTTGTTACCCAATTGCGCCCACTACCTTGCAACGCCAATTTCCTTTCTCAAAACACTCCATATACTGTGCTCCAGACCCCCCCCGCCTACATCCCGGTCGCCCCTGCCGTATTTTTCCCATCATGCCCGGCTGCCCTTGCCCTGCATGCACACTCCCCCATTCTTTGTCCTTGATCCAGCCGTGGGGAGCCTGATGGATTTACCTGCGGGCCTCCAGACACTTCAGGTTCATTCATGTTCCCGGCATGAAGAAGCCGAAGACACGGGGGCTCCTGGACTCAGAATTCCGACTCCAGGGTTCCTCACTCTGTTTGTATTCTTCATGCCGTAGACCTTTATTTTTCCCTCCTACTGCATTCGCTGATCTCAGCAAGATCCCCACAGTTTTTCATATTCTATCGCATCATCCGCCGCCTATCTCAGACAAAAGGCAATTGACGTCTTGCAAATCAGACTCGCCACAGATGCGTGATGTCTCCGGATTCTCGCGTTGTTAACCAATCATGCCTACTACCTTGCAATGCCAATTTCCTTTGTCCAAACACTCCATACGCTGTTCTCCAGACCCCCCTACACCTACATACCTCGCCTCTATGCCATCTTCTTTCGATCACACCCGGCGGCCCCTTCACG
Organism: Tuber microsphaerosporum; assembly: GCA_003521225.1. NCBI lineage: Eukaryota > Fungi > Ascomycota > Pezizomycetes > Pezizales > Tuberaceae > Tuber > Tuber microsphaerosporum. The sequence continues at coordinate 4,660 of QOVD01002120.1, forward strand.
CCCACCTCCTATTCTTTGTCCCTGATCCTGCCATTGCACGCTGACCAGATGCACCAGCTCGCCTCCCGATAATTCATGTTCATCCAAGTTCCCTGCATGAAGAAGCTGAATACAGGGGGGCTCCTGGACTCTCAATTCCCAATGCTACATCCCCCACTGTGTTCGTATTCTTCATCGCAGGGACCTTTATGTTTTTGTCTCACTGCGTACGTAGGCTGATACCCACTATTTGTAGTTTACAAACTCATCCTTCACCGCTTCTCCCAGACAGTGTTCTCTCTATCCAGATCCTGGCGGGCTTGTCCGTTGAATCAATACTTCTTTGTTTTTAATATTTTAGGTTTCTATTTCTATCTTCAGACTAAATATGTACATAGAAAGTTTTAATAAATATCATTAAATTTCCGCAGATCAATCCAGTGATTTACTAGCCATTGCTCATCCCCATAAGGAACCACATTTGGCTGCCCAACCATGACTCCAATATTGATTAGTCTCATATCCCGACCACAGCGGCACTCGCAAACTCGTATATGCCCACTTAACTCATCAAATCTGCTACTGTACACCGGATCAACTACTTGAACAAATGCTACTCAACTAGTAACCCCCGTACACATATTTCTTTACTTAAAAAGCCTTAACAAGCATGCCACGGCCTATCCACTAAGTTCACCATACATTTCCGGCCTGCCAGCCTGTATCCATATCTACTCATTTTTGACACCTAAGTGTCAGAATGAATTCCTTCTTGTATCATGCGCATGATGAACCTGGAAGATCCTAGTTTCTTGAAAGTCTGGAAGAGGAATTTCAGGCTGCAGGAATAGCTCGGCAGGACAGAATTTCAGTTCGCAGGGGTCAACTGGGAGCTGCTGTTCGTCAGTCACGGCCTGGCAGATGTCGTTAATCAATTCTGTAGCCAAGTTGTCATAGGGAACCTCTAATTCATGGCAAACCTCAAATACTGTGCTGACATTAAGGGTCTGCCCTTTCTAGACTAGGCGTGAAATCCGGTGCTGCAGGCTGGTCTTTATGCCTATCCGTGGACTAGAAACGCTGATGTTGTCAGTTTCAACCACATTGCATACCGTCCATTATAAGTCCATGATCAATATTCTGATTCCAATAGCGTGTTGCCAGCTGTATTGTGACAAGATCTGTCGTAGCAGTTCATTTTTATTTGTCCTGCGGTACACTTCCTTGCTCTGCTCTTTATGCTTCAGCTTGCCGATATCTGTAGAATTGATTGGAACAGACCCAAAGAGTCGCACATGCTTTAAAAACTGATTTAGGTAATGCATCTTAATAAAATTGAAGTGGGTTTTCCACTGTATCAATTCTGCCAATTGATTGGGCCTTTCCATCTGGGCATCACCCAGTGGGCGACGCCATTTGGCGGCAGATCCAGTGACGACCCTAGTTCTGTGCTTATTCGGAATCTGTTCCCTCAATTCCCGATCCTGACATTCAGCCTGTCCGCGTACAGCCTTAGTTGTACGGAACTCGAGAATTATGTCCTTTGTTTTGTGAAATCTCTGCAGATACAGGTTCATGTAACAGACCGTCTCCAGCGTAGGACTATGGTACTGAGTCATCAGGCTCACATCAATCTGGGAGCAGACACACTCTAATGTCCGCTTGAAAGGTAGTTGTTGAGAACAATCCGGATTTCGTAATACGGACGCCAATACTGTCGAAATACAGCGGCCAAGGTAAAACATTTACTTGCCTTGCCAATGGGTGACTACTTGATAAGCCTTTTTTGGTGGACAGAAACCGGGATAAGGCCCCAAGTCTTTCCTGATATCATTGAATGCCTGCTCCCGTTTATGCTATTCAGGAATCCTGTTATCCATTTTATCATATGCTTAAAAAGTTCAAGATAAAGGTTGTGTAAAAGGTCAGGTTTCTGAAACTCAGTGGGGTTTACACAGTAGAGTGCGGAGAATCCATTGCGGTCCATTTTCACCCCAATCTGATGAAAAACGTCTGCAATATGGGTGGCTTGCGTTTGTTTGTGCTCTCTTGTCTTGCGCGCATAATCAGCATAGTCTCATGGCTTGTATATGTTTTGTGGATCGTGACCAAGTTCTATGACAGGAACATCACACTGCGGGCAGGAAGTACTGGTTATTATGTGCAATATGGGATGCTTACTATGATCGGCACTTCAGGCTGATAAGATTGGAAAAGATCGGCGCATTTTTCTATCAGCGCAGATAATGACGGCGACGTCTTCGGCAATCTCCTGCAATGGGGCCAGAATGACATCCAAGACAGCCTGCAGTGCATCAGCATTCATCTGCCGCAGGGTTTCGTTGGCGCGGGCTGATTCATCACTGATTTTGGAGGCACAGGCATCAAGGCAGGTAGTAGGATTAGCATCTTTGTTGGGCTGTTTCGCATCCAAGAATGGATATTGCCAATCGTTACATATGCCGGCCACGCTTGCTTATCTCACAAGAGATTTGTGAGATGGGTCTGGTCAACCGATCCGATACCAGGGACTACAGTCGAGCCTGCGGGGAGTACTCTCTATTAATTAGATCTTAGTACTATACAGGTAAGTGATCGCGCACTTATCATACCTGAGTTTTCCACCACCAATCTACTCTGTACATCTCATTGTATAATTGCTCACTACTTGAATCATATTCACAAATTAGTGCATAAACATTACCTGGTTGGCAAGCATCCTCCCGGATAAGGTTGAGGACACAGGATACAATATTTCGGTAGTGGAATGTGGTTAACTGTTTCCCGCTCTCTAGCTTTTCCTCCTTCCCTGACAAATATTCTCTGAATTGGTCCAGAGTTTCAAGTTGCTTTTGCAATATTTAGGCAGACCGAAATGATCCATATTCCATACCACCTAAGCCTTCTTCAAAGTAATCTTTAATCCGCGTCTTTGGTACCTTGCTCGGTACAAACCAGGCAGCCAAATTGAAGTCACGCTTTGAAACAAAATAGGGCCCATGGAGCATCCAGTATGGCCTGGTTAAGGTCCTAATATCCAGCAACATCGACAATTGGTCTGCCAGCACCAGTGATCGTTTGCTGAGTACATGGGATCGACATATCCCGCTCTCGGGAAAACAACCTTGAAGTCCAAATCATGCTCTATATCACTGGCTGTCTCCTGTTTGGTTTCGGCATCATAGCCTATAATTGCTGGGTCAGACTAATAGTCAGAATTTCCCCCACCCTCGGCAAATTTCATCTGCATCTCTAGTCACGCGTTGCTTGACTCCTTCATCCAGTACAAAAGATGTCCCGTGGATCAAGTTCCTGGCCCAGAGTCCGCGATCTCGCAGTAGAAAGCATAATATCATGATGTATTGTCTGAACGTCTTTATCATAGGCAGCAGCATGCTGATAACGCCGGCAACAATAGGGGCACTTCGTGGCCATCCTCTTTGTGTTTTCTCTTGCTGTTCTGTTTCTGTTTCAATGTGCTAGTAGCCAGTAGTGAATCGGCTGTCCGAGCGGATGAAGATTATCTTGAAAGCTGATCTCTGATGGCTTTCAAACTTGAAAACACAAGTTAGTACAGTGTCCCGGTGGTTGTCGGGATGATCAAGTAGTTGTGGTTTAAGCTTTTCATGTTAGGTTTTCGGGCCTTGTGGTGGATCCATGCGGCTCTTCAGCAGCTCAAGAGTCTATTCCCAGCTTACATAAACTTCAAGAAGTAACTTCCTGTTCTTACAGCGTACAAGTGTTTACTAGATGAAATTCGTCCGCAGCCGATATAAACATCGCCTTTGCTCCTTGCTTCCTCCCCTCTCTCCACCACTTCTCATCAAACACAAACTGACCTCCACTCTTCTCAGCTGATTTTCCCATCCACTTTCCGCGTGCCGGCCTCTGGCACCAGTACTCACTCAAGTGTACTGAGAACTGTATTCATCTGTGTGGTATATACTCTATTCATTCTATATCTATTTTAACAAAATGGCTAAGCTGAATAATCCTAGCCCCTGTATTTAGTCCGCGAAAGACTCATCTGACCCCCAACATATTCATCCGCTTCCTCACTTTCTCCTTGGTGTGTTGCATCTAGAGTCTATTATTACCCTTTCATCTTTGTCACGTGGAATTTTGTTCTAAAACTCACCACTGCAGAAATAATCCACACGCCCAAGGCAGCGATAAACCATCTTTCCCATCATACCCGCATCAAAGAGCGGACTTACTTGCCATTGAACGAAGGGCCATGAAGGCGATGGGGAGATTGCCTGGTTCAAACACATTTCCCGCTTCCCAGATCCCAGTACTACAAGTCAAGAGTACCGACCTTGGCGGGACGCCATCAATATCAGGATGGAGCAGAATCTCATCTGGGGCTGGAAACTAGCCACCGTTGACCAGTGGGCGGCAATTCAAGCATATTGTGTAACCGTCGACCCCTGGCCAGCAATGGTAGAGCTGCCATCTGGCAGCAAGACTCAAATGCCGGCCTGCATTTCACTGAATTTCATGAATTTCAGCTTAAGGATATACTAAGAAGGCATTCAAAAATGTTGAGTCGCATGGGTGTCGTCGTTCCTCCAGCTATCCCTGCTACTCCAGCTGTGGCCGCAAATGATCCTAAGTTCCCTCCTTTGTTGTCCTTATGAATCTGAATGGCAATATAATAATATGACATCCTAGGTTATGCCGGCCCATGTAGCATCCGTGTCTGGAGACACCCGCCATCTACTTATCGTAGAGACAACCCCCTTCCTGGTAGCCTGAAGCATGTCCCATGGAAGACACAGGCGGTCATGGTCGGGGTGGAGATCACCGAATCCACTCTCAATAGCTTGCACATGGCCCTCAATAGCTGTATTGCCCCCGGTATTGGCTATCGTTACCTAGTTGGCGCCACCAGATATGGCGGCCTTTTGCTATTTGACTATGCAGAGGACCCCCTGCCACTATCGGAAATGCTGGTCACTTATGATGATACGCATTTCCACATGTGGCAGGGACAATGTCCGCCATCTGAACCAATGCATATGGTTTTTCGAAGGCATTGCACCAATGATCAATAGCCCTGTACCATGCCCGTTTTGGCCTATGGTTATATGGACCACAATGTTAGGGATAGCCTTGCTGGTGGCACATGGGCGGACAAGCCGAGATCTATCCAGGAGGTTGTGCGGGAGTCTGACAGTGCTGATGACAATAATGGCCAGTCAGAATTCTCTGCCACGGCGGCAAGGCAGTGGGCGTACCATGTAAGGATATAAACCGCAACAGCAAAGCAGGGGCCAGGACGTCTGGCCAAAGCTACCACTGCAACAAAGCAGTGACCTAACCGTCTAGCGACATCAACCCCTACTCGGGCGGAGGAAGTATATAGCGGGCGAAACAGTGCTGGGTTAGACGGAGTGAGGACTCTTCGCCGGATGCTGGTAAAATATTAGTCTATAATCAGTCTATAGATCAAGAGCCCAACTCAGAGGTGTAACCATGTGTTGCTCTTGGTATTCCTCATTCTCTCCCACTACCTGAAGGGCTGCTCTGGAGGTCCGCCAGATAAATACAGGGGCATGTGAGGTATCAGGCTGATAGAAAAAGAGAATCTGTTAGTGCATCAATCAAACCCTCGAGCAAGCGCAATTGGTCGGCGATGACTGACGATGAGGACTCCAAGCCCGCTGCTGACACTGGTGAACCTCCAAGAAAAAATATTCACAGGAAGAAGACAACGACAGGCCGGAACACAAAATCCGGTGCTGGTAATCCGGATCTAGCATTAGTGCAAGAACAACTTCATAATGCTAGTTTGCCAGTTACCAAACCGCTCTCTGCGGGTACTTATCACCTTTCCACTAAAGCCACTGTGATAGAGTTAGGATGGTCCGCTGAGCAGCTCCCGACAGATACTTCAAGAGCGAGAGACTGCCAGCCCCACAGGTCTGCTAGCCCTCCCAAGATACCGCTGAGGACATCATGAGTGATATAAGACGTTCCGTAGAGCACCTCCTGATGGTTGCTGCTGGAGATCAGGCTGCCTTGCCTGAGGGTCAGGCAGAATCAAGCATTGGCTGGTAGGTTTCAAGTGTGGTTATCCAAGTCAAGTTCTTCTACGTTTGAACTTAAAACCCCTGTGGGGAAGCTGTTCCCCTTAGCAACCTATCTTATCTAGCTGGCAATCCTGGTCCGCACTGACATAATATGTCTAACTCTTATATGCATAGTGGCAGACCCGAATCGCCAAAGTAGACCAGATCCCCGCGGTCTTGGCTGACCCAAAGTCTCGGAGCTAACTCTTGCTGTTTTCCTCTTTTCTTTTTCCAATTCCTTTTTCCTTTTCAGTTCCCTTTCGACGGGCTGTCGTATTGAGGGGGTTTTTATACAGTATGGCAACTTGATTTCCTTTTTTAGGTGTTCTCTATTATTTTTTTGTTCTCCTTCGTTGCTTGCATCATTCCTCCAGCTCCTGTTGCCTATTTTTTGTCTGCCTGAGGACAAATGGTGCTGGTGGCCTTTCGCTCACTTGTCATGCTTTATTCCTTATCGTGCTTCATCCCTTCCCTTACTCCCTTGCCATCTTTCCTCTGGAATTACCATTTTTGTCTACGCTCCATGTCCGCGGTTCTAATATAATGTGCACTTACCTTCACCCTATACCATCCTAGATTAGTGTTCCTGGCCCGGACCCCTATCCCTGCCCTATCCGGTATAGATCCCTGGGCAAATTTACTTTAATTAGATTTAGTCCCCGTATGATAATAGAATGGTAAAATTAGCCCTATGGGCAGTACCTCCAAGACTCATCTGCCGCTTCTCTTGAGCAGCAGTGGTGAGGAATGCGGTTCATATTCAAAAAACCTGAATATAACACGTCTTAAACGGACTGACAGGTAATGAACATCCTGGCCCCTTAAGAACGCGACCCACCCTTTGTTGTCAGCTACAATAACTACATCCCCCTAACCACGTTCCTTGCCCACTGGTTTGCATTTCCTGACACAATCTGCATTTGCTTACAATAACTATATATTGAATTCGGCCTATCCTTGCCACTAATATCTTAATGCCGCAGCTATGACCTACCACTAACATATCATGTCAAGCCCAACGGCAAGGCCAGAGGGAGAGGGTGGTCCACGAAGGACGTATTTGGAAAACGAAATCCCAAGAGGCTCTAGCTTATCGTCATTCCTCGCTCTCAAAGAGTAGCAGTCTGCTTTCCCGACGTAGAATATCCGCATTGCACTGGCACCCAATTTCAATGCAGGTTCAGGTAGGACAGGCTCGTCATCACTTGTCCGGATGGCAGGGCCTGTTGGAGAAGTGAATGGATTCACAGGATAGAGAATATGACGACAATGGTTCGAGTGAGGAGAGCATGGAGGACTTAATTGGATCAGACAAGATAGATGACCTGGCGGATTATGGGGTACAGAGACCCATAACGACATAGTATCAGTTTGTTGCATCAGCAAAAAATATTCAATGTGCCATGAGTGTCCTGGGCGTCTGGTGCACCTAGCGCACATAACGTCAATCGCAAAGCAGGATACAACCTGGATCTGACCTAGCGTCCTGATTTGGCGTTAGATAACTTCACACGCCCTGACGCTAACCTGAAATGGACCCCTAGGCCCTCTGCGGCCTGACTGCGTCTGGTGCTCCCCTCTTGCACCCTGACTGCGTCTGGTGCTCCCCTCTTGCACCCTGACTGCGTCTGGTGCTCTGCTCTTGCGTCCTCAACACCTCTGATTCTCGGTTCCTACCTCAGGGCAATCTCTCATGATTTCCAGTTCCATCCTGATCACCTCTGATCCTGTCTGGTTCTGTCCTGACATCCGATCTTTATCTTCGGCATCTGGGCTTCGCCCGTTCTGACCCCTCACATTAGGATCCCTTGAGTCTTAGCTCTCTCATCCTGGTATTTCCCTTGGATAGCTTCTACCTCCTCATTTCACCACCTCTACGTGCGATGCGTCCTGATTGTTACCTGACTTTATCCGTTGTATCAGGACACTCTTGTGTGATATCTGATCACCCTCGTGATGCTTCCCGGACTCCTATGCACGCCCTATTATCTACTTTCCGACATCACCCTTTGATTGTGATGTTCAACTTGAAGTTTACTATTTCTACATCCCTCTGACACCTCCGTAGCGTCTAACCTTAATTGATTCTTCTCCAATCCCCTAGATTTTGCTTCACCATCTCATATCAATACACCGTCCACTAAATAGTATTAATTAAGCAACTAGTAATGGATATATACGCGATACATACTCGACACATACTTGCCACATACTTCTCTTCTTAGTCACCCTCACCAACACTCCCATTGCGTCCTTGTTCCACATCTTCCTGCTCACTATGACTTGTTCCCTCTTGCGCTGGGCCTATTCCGTCAAAGCTTAGCGAGAGGCGTCGCGATAGAGCAATACTCACAGTCTTGTGAAACGATAGTCCCCCACTCACCTCCTGTGAACAATCTGGACTTGGCCGATCAGAAGCGAGAAATATGAGAACACAGGAACCTGACATCTGGTGGAACTCAAAAGATATGTCACTCTCCTGCGAGTTGTTTTGATTATCCTGCTGCTCCACTAATGTCCCAATTTGCAGGCTGTTGGGAGTTTGAATTTTGTGTGCTGGCCATCGCGTAGCCTGCCAGGATGGCTGACTGGGCAGCTCAGGATTTGCCGCTGCCTAATCGTCAGAAATAGGTCTTTGGTGAGCTCCCTGTTGTGTAGGCTGGCTGGATGCTTGATTCTGAGGCAGGGTGTCTACCGCTGCCCCATCGTCCATATACCCCTCATGGCGATCATGTTGCAAGCCCTACTCCTTCTCCATCTTTCCCCAGATGGTCCAATCAATATTATCCAGAATCAGCGCCTGTATCAATTCTGGGCAATTGGCACAGGTGTTAGTTTGCCGGGCAAAAAAAGTCTGTATGGGTTCCGATCATGTTACCCTCCTTGTGAAAAACCAGATGGGTTCAGGCTTGGGCTGACCTCCTACCACCGCAGGCTTGAACTTGCACGATTACTTATATACTCCTGTTTGCCATGCTCGTCGAGTGTGACATAGGGTTGCACACGTTAAGCAAATCATAGTGCCATTGATACGCCCAGGAAAATGGGGTTCGGTAATCCCACGCATGTTCTTCCCTCTAAACTACTTACCCCATAGGGCCTCGGGATTCTGGGGCGCCTAGAATCCAAAGCTCAATTTCAAGGAGGAGTTTAATACTTATTAGTTATTGTAACAAGCCTGGCCAACTAGCGCACACTAACCTCATATCCGTGTGGGGAGCACTTAAATCTATCCATTTCCAGTAGGTAGTCCACCATGCGCGTAACCGCGGTGGGATCATCTGGGAGATCGTATAATTTTCCGATCTCAGCTTTTACGTGGCAAACAAGCTGGGATCTTACCCCAGGGTGTCTTTTGCATATCTTTCATAATTAGTAGTACACCCAATGTCGGCGGGAGCGTCATCCCAGTGTATCTGTGTCTACTTACTATTTTCATACTTTCCTTGGATGGTTCCATATTTCCTGCATCGTATATATGATTGAGTGCCTCAAGCCAAGTATAGTGTACCTGAGACGTCAAAGGTACTGGGCCTGGGAGTGAGTCATCAAAGAGGGTGTACCAGAGAATCAGCGCCTTGGCCAGCGTTGCTACAGCTTCCTCTACCCCTCTCGCTGTTTTCCGCTGTGACAGAGTACTCAGCCACATATCCTGACGTGTGGCGTACTCGCTTCCCCCACTGGACTCGAACCTGTAACTGCCGACCCAGAGGGAGTGTGAGGGTCTAGTGTGGCTGAATATCGTGCTAGACTGGATGACGGTAGCACTGGCTGAGTATTCGCACTACTGAACCTTATACGTCCTTGAACTGCAAGGGTCCGCCTAACGTGTGCTGTCTCCAGTGACCCAGAAGTGGTCGAAACTTGCATTGTCGCCACGGAATTGTTTGCTTGTCCGCCGGCCGCTCGTGACCGATTAGGCCACTCTACTCCAGTAATATCTGGAATTTCATAGTCTTCCCCATCTGGCTCAGTATCTGATCCTGTATGATGCGAGCCGTGGGAGTTTTGGTACTAATCACTGCCGTTATGACTTAGACGAACCTTTTCCGATCGTACTTGTGTATCAGGTTGATCCTTAATATCGGTATATGTCGTGCTCTGAATAGTCCTTCTTCGGGGGCGCCAGGGTGGTCTTTCGAGTTCTCCGGTTACTTTGGTTGGTGTAGGGTGCAAATGCAATGGCTGCCCGTTTGGCAGTTTACTTGGCAAGCTGATGGATTGATTTTGTTTCGTTCAGAACCTGGATCATGCTGATCGTACGCCATCGGATACGACTTCATGTCTACGCCCATTCTGATATCCCACTTTGGGAGCTGGTTGGCTAGGTGAGTTGGCTTGGAGTTTTCTATATATGGTGGAATTCTGAAAGGTTTATCAACGTTAGGCAAAACAGGAATTAGGACGTACAACAATGGAATGTATCATTCCTGTTGTGAAGAAGAGGAATTTGTGGCTGTTTTCAAAGGACATCTTCATCAGCAAAAATTATGCTTTGCACCTGGTGCGCCTGTTGCCTCCGATGCACTGGGCGCTGCCATCGCAAATCAACATTCGGGATGGGCCGCCTAGCACTCATTTCGTCCGGATGCAGACTCTTGCCTTCCGCCCGCACCAAACGCAAACTTCCCTCATCGGGACATGCCAGACGCTCTCAGACGCCCGTTACCTTGCGCGCTACATTTTCCTTTTACCCTTTACATCTCCCTGATCGAGCTCACCCCCAGCCTTTCTCCATCCGGCTCCCCCCATTTTTGTTCTCTTTTGCTACGGATTCGTCCTCAGTCCGCTCCCCTTTCTGACCCCCCAGATGCCCGCTCCCTTGCACCCTACACCTCCCTGATCCCTTTGGATTCTTGCTCACCGCCGGCCTTTCTCCATCCGGCTCCGCTTCATTTTTTTCTCTTCATGTTCCGGATTCGTCCGCAGTCCACTCCCCTTCCCTACGCCCCCGACGCCCGCTGCCTGGCACCCTACATCTTCCCGATCCCTTTGGATTCTTGCTCACCCCCTGCCTTTCTGGATCCGGCACCCCCATTTTTTCGCTTTTTGTTGCGGATTCGTCCGGAGTCCGCTCCCCTTCCCGATGCCATCCAGCTTCCTCCATTTTCCCTTTCCCCAATCCCTTGACAGCTACTTCTGATCTGCCCCAGACATTCCAATCCCTAAGTCTGATCCGCCTGACGCCTTTAGTATATTTCACATTCCTCCTAGCGCCTTTGGTACTTTTCACCTTCTCCCCGCCGCGTTCATCGGCCCCGCCTGATCTTGTGCTTTCTATGAAGTGCCTTCCACCTACCCCTTGATAACATAGCTCTTTGTCCGGAGTCTCCCCATTGTATTACTGGCCATTAATACTTCTCTCCGCCCCCGGAAGTGTATATCATGTCTTCCTAGGGTATCTCGAACTTTGCTTTTCTGTTATTCTCCTCTAGGTCGGCCTGATTCATTCATATTCTTTCTCGGGTCACTACGCCCTCACCCTCTACTAGTAATCCAGGACACATTCACATTTTGAATCCCGCGTTTCATTATTTCTATTATCACTATCTATAAAACATACCCTATTGGGCGGGCCAGACCTGGGCCTACTAGTCCACCTGATCGCGTATGCCCTGACTGGCCAATGGATTATGTATGAATTGGGAGTCTGCCTCTTCCGGATCCATCCCAAATTCAAGCCTTAATGCCTCCGGATTGTCTGAATATCCCGCTGTCCTCTCTACAGGGTTGTTGCGCTCCTTAGCAATTCTTTCCTCCAACGTCTGCCTGATACTCCCGATAATTCTAGTCTGGAATTCCCTACTCTTCTCCCAAGTGTCCAATTCATGTTTAAAAAGCCCTGTTACATTTCCATCCTGTTTAGCCTACCACTAGATTTCCTCAGTGGACTCCGGATGCCAGCGGCTTACCTCGCGAGTTAGCACGTATTAAGTTATCTTCATCGGTAAAGACCCCAGTCTGCCAGCAGGGCAGAGCATGGCATATTATCACCGAAGTCAGACACAGGAACGGGCCATTTATCTTATCCAGAAACTCCGGATCTATTTTGCCTCTCCTTTTCTTACCGCTATAAAACTGTGCCAATATCAGATCCGGGATCTGAGGTGCGAGTAACCGAAGTTGAAAATCCTGTTTACTCCTTCAGGTTCACTGTAGACTGAAATCATCGGGAAAAACAAAGCACAAAAAGTTACCTCATAACCACTAGGGCTACAATTAACGTGATCCTGCTTCAGAATATATTGCACCCTTCGTGCACAGGCTGCCTGGTCCTCGGTATCAAATTTGTAGAGCGGTGACTCCACCTTCTTTGCGCAATGCAGATGCTGAGATCTGCTGGAAATGTGCTTATCCGGTATCTGTCCCACCACTGTCCGCCGGATTCAGTATTCAGTCCTGCTTACTACATAAGGGTAGACTATTTCTAGGGGACTTACCTGATTACTCGAGTGTGTGGTAGTGTCCGGAAAGTCGAGCAAATCCAATTTACGCCGGGCATCACTCAAGCATCGATGAACCTGGTCTGTCAGTCTGATTGGATCCGGGAATGGATCAACAAAACGTACCCAATCCCTCATTAGCTCCTTTGCCATGCACGGAATTGTGAGCTCAATCCCAACAGCAATATTTTGTCGGCTTCCGGTCAACTGGGAACTCGGGGGCTGTTCATCTCATACTGCCGCTTGGATGGGGCCTGCCGGTGTTGGGATAATATTTGATCCGGCGGGCAAGGGATCTCCAGACGAGCTGCTATCCAGAACCGTAAAACGAGTCCTGCTGACTCGTAGAGCAGGTGTTATCCGTCCAGGCAATCCGATCCGTATGTCCGTAGGCGTGGCTGAGAGACCCAGCGTAGAGGGTTGTGAATCAACAAACTCATACTCTTGCGTTATGGGTCTCTGTGCCCCATAATCCCCTAGGTCATCCTCCTCGTCTGATCCAATTAAGTCCTCCATGCTCTCCTCACTCGAACCATTGTCGTCATATTCTCCATCCGGTCAATCCATACTTTCTTCCGCGGGGCCCTGCCATCCGGGCAGGTGATGACTAGCCTCTCCTACCTGAAGCTGCGTTGAAATTGGCTGCTGGCCCGATGCAGATGTTCTACGCCGGCAAAGCATACTGCTAGTCTGAGAGAGCGCGGAGGGCTAATGAGCTAGAGGCTCTTGGGATTTGGTTTTCCAGATACGTCCTTCGCAGACCCCCCTCTGCCTCTGTGCTTGCCGATAGGCTTGACGTGATATGTTGGCGGTGTGTCGTAGCTGCAGCATTGAGATATTAGTTGTAAGGATAGGTTGAATTCAATATATGGCTATTGTAAGCAAATGTAGATTGTGTCAGGAAATGCATACCAGTGGGCAATCAAGGTGGTTTGGGGGAGTTACCTATTGAAGCTGACAGCAAAGGCTGGGTCGCGTTCTTAAGGGGCCGGCATGTTCAGAACCTGTCACTCAGTTTAAGACGTCTTATATACAGGTATTTTGAATATGAACCGCATTCCTCACCACTGCTGCTAAAGAGAAGCTGCAGAGCAGTCTTAGAGGTACTGCTCATTGGGCTAATTAAACCTTTCTATTATCATACGGGGAGTAAATCTAATTCCAGTAAATTGGCCAAGCCAACTATACCGGATGGGCCAGGGATAAGGGACCGGGCCAGGAACACTAATCTAGGAGGGTATAGGGTGAAGGTAAGTGCACATTATGTTAGAAGCGCGGACATAGAGCGCAGACAAAAAGGATAATTCCAGACAAAAGACGGCAAAGGAGCAAGGGAAGGGATGAAGCATGACAAGGAATAAAGCATAACAAGTAAGCGAAAGGCCACCAGGACCTTTGGCATCAGGGCAGACAAAAAATGGCCGGCAGGAGCAGGCAGAATGATGAAAGCAAGGAATGAGCACAAAAAAAAAATATAGAACACTGAAAAAAGGGAATCAAGATGCCATACCGTATAAAAACCCCCTCAACGTGACAGCCGGCCGAAAGGAAATGCAAAAGGAAAAAGGAACTGGAAAAAGAAAAAAGGAAAGCAGCTAGCGTGTGCTCCGACACTTGGGGTCGGGCCCGGGCCACCCGGATCGGGTCAGCTTTGGCAATTCGGGTCTGCTACTACGCTCATATGAATTAGACATATTGTCTCACTGCGGACCGGGATTGCCGGCTAGAAAAGATAGGTTGCCAAGGGAACAGCTTCCCCACGCGAGGTTTGGCTTCGAACGTAGAAGAACTTGACTTGGATAACCATACTTGAAACCTACCAGCCAATACTTGATTCCGCCTGAGCCTCAGACAAGGCAGCCTGACCACCGGAAGCAACCATCAGGAGGTGCTCAGCGGAACGTCTTAAATCACCCACGATGTCCTCGGCGGTATCTCGTGGGGTGCTAGCAGATGGTGTGGGGCTGGCAGTCTCCGCTCCTCAAGCATCCGTCGGGAGCCGCTCAGCGGACCGTCTTAACTCTATCACAATGTCTTCAGCTGAAACTTGGAAAGTACCTGCAGACGGCGCGGGGCTAACCGGCGAAATAGTATTATGAAGTGGTTCTTGCACTAATGCTACAGCCGGATTACCGGCACCGGATTTTGTGTTCCGGCCTGTCGGTGCTATCTATTCCTGCGAACTATCTTTCTTGGCAGTTCGCGAGTGTCAGCTGTGGGCTGGGAGTCCTTATCGTCAGTCCTAGCCGCCAGATTGCGCTTGCTCGAGGAATCCACCAGTGCCCTAACAGGTGCTTTTCTTCTATCAGCCTGGTACCTCACAAGCCCCGGCATGTTTCTGCCAGACATCAGGACACGACCTTGAGGTAGTGGGACAGAATGAGAAATACCTTGAGCAACACCCGGTATCACCTCCGAGTCGGGCTCTTGATCTACTGACGGATTACGGACGAATATTTCAGCAAAATCTGGTGAAGAGTCCGCAGCTCTGTCTAACCCAGCTCGGTTTCGCCCGCTATATACTGCCTTCGCCCGAGTAAGGGTTGGTGTCGCTACAAGGCGCAGCCACTGCTTTGCTTAAGTGGTTGATTTCGCCAGACAGCGCGGCTCCTGCTTTGCTGTAAGGGTTGATATCATCACACGATACGCCCCCTGCCTTGCCCCCGTGGCAGAGGATTCTGGCTGGCCATCATTGTCATCAGCACTGTCAGACTCCAGGAAAGCCTCCTGCTCAGAACACGGCTCGTCCGCCCCGGCGCCAATGGCAGGGCTATCCCCAATATTCCGGTCCGTATAACCATAGGCCAAATGGGGCGAGGTACCAGGCACTTGATCATTAGTGCAATGCCTTCGAAATAGCATGTGAATTTGTTCAGATGGCGGACATTGCCCCCACCACATGCGGATCTGCGTATCATCATGTAGGACCAGCATTTCAGACAGTCGCAGGGGGTCCTCTGGGGAGTCAGGTAGCAAAAGGCTGCCATATCTGGTGGCGCCAACCAGGTGACGATAGCCGATCCCGGGGGCAAAACAGCCATCCAGGGCCGTATGCAAGCACTTGAGAGTGGGTTCGGTCATCTACACCCACACCATCACTGGATGTGTCTTTCATGGGACATGCTCCAGCCTGCAGGGGGGTGGATTGGCTCAGCGATAAGTAGATGGCCGGTCTATCTAGACACGGATGCTACGTGGGCCGTCAAAACCTAGGAGGTCCTTTTAGTAAATTGACATATAGATTAATACGGACAACAAAGGACGCAACGGACGATCATTTGCGGCCACGGCAGGAGCAGCGGGGACAGCCGGAGGAACGGCGACACCCAAGAGACTCAACGATTTTGAATCCTTTCTCGCTATATCCTTAAGCAGAAAATCAAGACATTTAGTAAAAGGCAGGCTGGTATTTGAGTTTTGCTGCCAGAGGGCAGCTCTAACATTGCTGGCCAGGGGTTCGATGGTTAGGGCATATGCTTGGATCACCGCCCACTGGTCAGGGGTGGCTAGTTTCCAGCCCTGGATACGATTCTGCTACATCCTCCTCTTGATGGCGTCCCGCCAAGTTTTGTACTCTGGACTTGTAGTACTGGGGTCTGGGAAGCGGCAGATGTGTTTGCACCAGGCAATGTCCGTGGCGCCTTCATGGCCCTGGGTTTTAGGACGAGTAAGTCCGCTCTTTGATGCGTCTATGATGGGAGAGATGGTTTATCGCAGCCTTTGGCGGGCGGATTATTTCTACACTAGCGAGTTTTAGAACAAAATTCTGCGTGACAAAGATCAAAGGATAACGATAGACTCTAGATGCTACACACCGATGAGAAAGTGAGGGCGCGGATGGATATGTCGGGGGGCAGATCAGTCTTTCGCGGACTAAATACAGGGGCTAGGATTATTCAGGTTAGTAATTTTGTCAAAATAGATAGAGAATGAATAGAGTATATACCACACGGATAAATACAGTTCTTGGTACACTCGAGTGAGAACTAGTGCTAGAGGCCGGCTGGCGGAAAGTGGATGGGAAAAGCGGGTGAGAAGAGTTCAGGTCAGTTTGTGCTTGATGAGAAGTGATAGAGAGAGGGAAGGAAGAAAGAAAGATAGGCATGGTTTATATAGGCCGCGGAGGGCTTTCATCTGGTAAACACTTGTACGCTGTACAAACAAGGAAGGGTTTAGGACGAACATGAGGTTGCTTCTTGAAGTTTATGTAAGCTTGATATAGACTTTTGAGCCGCAGAAGAGCCGCAGGGGTCCGCCAAGAGGCCCGAAGACCTAACTTGAAAAGCTTAAACCACAACTACTTGCTCCTTCCGACAACCACCGGGAGTCTGCTGTCTTTTTTTTCAAGTTTGCAAGCCATCAGACATCAGCTTTCAAGACTATATTCATCCGCTTCCGCAGCCGATACACTACCGGATACTAGCACCTTGAAATAGAAACAGAACAGAACTGGCAAATACAAGGAGGATGGCCAAGAAGTGCCCCTATTGTTGCCGACGTTATCAGCACGCTGCTGCCTATGAAAATCACGTTCGGACGATATATCATGATATTATGCTTTTCCACCGTGAGCTCGCGGACGCTGGGCCAGTAACTTCATCAGCGCGGACATCTTTTATACAGGATGAAGGAGTCAACCAACGCATCACTAGTGACGCAGATGAATATGCAGAGGGCGGGGGATATTCTGACCCTGAGTCTGACCCAGCAATTTTAGACTATGATTCAGGAAGCGAACAGGAGACAGGCAGTGATATAGAGCATTATTCAGACTCGGAGGACGTTTCCCAACAGCCGGATAAGTCGATCCCATGTAGTCAGCAAACGATCACGGGAGCTGGCAGACCAATTGGCGATGTTGCTGGATATGATAAGCTTAACCAGGCCATGCTCGATGATCCATGGGCCCCATTTTATTCCCAGCACCACTTCAATTTGGGTAGCTGGTTTGTACGGAGCAAGGTACTGACGACGCGGATTAACGAGTACTTTCGCCAAGGCTAGGGTGGTATGGAACACGGATCATATCGGTCCGCCTACACATTAGAATAGCAACTTGAAACTCAGGACCCATTCAGAGAATATTTGTCATGGACCGAGGCAACGCTAGAGAGCGGGAAACATTTAACCATGTTCTACTACTGAAATATTGTATCCTGTGTCCACTACCTCATCCGGCACATCGCTTACAGAGAACATATGGTTTATGCGCCGATACGCGAACATCATTCAAGTGGTGATCGATTATACTCTGCGATGCACACAGCAGATTGGTGGTGGGAAACTCAGGTATGATAAGTCCGCGATCACTTACCAGTATAGTACTAAGATCTATTAATAGGAAGCACTCCCGGCAGGCTCGACTGTAGTCCCTGTTATCAGATTGTCTGACCAGACTCACCTCACAAACTTCTCGGGAGATAAGAAAGAGTGGCCGGGATATGTAACGATTGGCAATATCCTTTCCCGGACGCGAAACTGCCCAACAAAGATGCCAATCCTACTACTTGTTTTCCTGCCTGTGCCACCAAAACTCAGTTATGAATCGGTCTGCATCGACGAAATCCAGCGGCAGATGAATGCTGATGCTCTGCAGGCTGTCTTCGATCTTATTCTGGCCCCATTGCAAGAGATTGCCGAAGAGGGCGCCTTGATGGACTGCGCAGATGGAAAAATGCGCCTGTATTTTCCAATCTTATCAGCCTGGATTGCCGACCATGTTGAGCATACCACATTGCACGGAATAACCAGTAATTCCTGCCCGCAGTGTCAAGTTCTGGTCACAGAACATGTTCTGGATCTACGAAACCCATACAAGCCACGGGACTATGCCGGTTATGCCAGAAAGAAAAAGGAGCACAAACAAACTCAAGCCACCCATATCGGGGACTATTTTCATCAAATTGGGGTGAAAATGGACTGCAATGTATACTCTGGACTCTACCGAGTTAACCCCACTAACATTCAGTAACCCGACCTTTTACACAATATCTATCTCCGACTTTTTAAGCATATGATGAAATGGATAGAAGGATTCCTGAAAAAGCAAAAACGGCAGCAGGCATTCGATGATATCTGGAAACAATTGGCGTCTTATCCCGGTTTCTGTGCAGCAAAAAAGGCTTATCGAGAAGTCTCGCAGTGGCAAGGCAAGGAGATGCGAAACCTTGGCCTCTGTATTTCGGACTTATTGGCGTCCGCATTGCGAAATCCGGATAGTTCTCAACAACTACCTGTCGGGTGCGCATTACAGTGAGTCTGCTCACTGCTTCATTTTACTCTGATGACTCAGTATCACAGTCATACGCCAGAGACACTCCATTACATGGAACTGTTTCTGCGGACCTTTCACAAAACAAAGGACATATTTCTCGAGTTCTGTAAAACTAAGGCTGTACATGCATAGGCTGAACGTCAGGATCGGGAATTGAGGGAACGGATTGCCAATTAGCCCAGAACTAGGGTCGGCACTGGATCCGCCGCCAAACGGCGTCAGCCACTTGGCGAAGCCGGATTGAAAGGCCCAATCAATTGGCAGAATTGATTCAGCAGGAAAACCACCTCAATTTTATTAAGATGCATTACCTAAATCACTTTGTAGAGCATATGCGACGTTTTGGGTCTGTGCCAATGTATTCATCAGATAGCGGCGAGCTGGTACATAAAGAGCAGATCAAGGATGGGTACCGCAGGTCAAATAAAAATAAAGCGGCATGACAAATCTTGGCACAATACAGCCGGCAACACGCTATTGGAATGACATTATTGACAATGGACGTATTACGGACGGCAGGCGATGCGGTTGGAACTGGCAACGTCAGAGTTTCTAGTCCAGAGATAGGTATAGAGACCTGCCTGCCCCACCGGATTTCACGGCGAGTCCTGAAAGGGCGGACCCTGAATGTCGGCACAGTTTTCGAGCGTTGCCGTCAATTAGAGATTTCCTATGACGACTTGGCTGCGGAATTGGTTAACTACATCCGCCAGGCCGTGACTGATGAATGGCAGCTCCCAGTTGACCCCAGTGAACTGAAATTCTGTCCGGCTGAGCTATTCACGCAGCCTGAAATTCCTATTCCATACTTTCAACAAACTAATATCTTCCAGGTTCATCGTGCGCTTTGTACAAGAAAGAAGTCATTCCGAAACTCTGGTGCCAGAAATGATTGGGTATGGATACAGGCTGGCAGGCTGGATATGTATGGTGAACTTCGCAGACGGGCTCTGCCACGCTTGGTAGGGCTTTTTAAGATAAGAAATATGCGGACCCGGGTTGAAAGTCAGCTAGCTTTTGTTCAAGTAGTTGATCCGGTGAAAGGTGGCAGATTTCATGGGTCAAGTGGGCATGTACGAGTCGGCAAGCGGCGCAATGGTCGGGATATGAGGTTAATCGATATTGGAGTGGTGGTTGGGCTGGCACATGTGGTTCCTTATGGGGATGGGCAATGGCTAGCAAATCACCGGATTGATCTGCGGACATTGAATGACATTTATTGAAACTTTCGATGTACATATTTAGTCAGAAGATACAAATAGAAACCTAAATTATTAAAAAAAAACAACTATAGATTCAACGGACAAGCCCGCCTGGATCTGGGTAGAGAGAACATTGTCTGGGAGAAGCGGTAGAGGATGGGTTGGTAATCTAGAAATGGTGGAGATCAGCCTACGGATACAGTCAGACAGAAAAATAAAGGTCCCCGGGATGAGGAATACGAACACAGTGGGAGATCCTGGAGTCGGAATTCAGAGTCTAGGAGCTCCCCTGTGTTCGGCTTCTTCATGCTGGGGACTTGAATGAAAGTGAAGTGTTGGGAGGCCAGCGTGTGAATCTAGTCAGCACCAGACGGCAGGATCAGGGACAAAGAATGGGGTGGTCGGCATGCAGGGCAAGGGCCGCCGGGCGTGATGGGAAGAATAGGGCAGGGGGGAGAGGTATTTAGATTGGGGGCGTCTGGAGCACAGCCAATGGAGTGTTTGGAGAAAGGAGATTGGCGTTGCAAGGCAGTAGGCGTGATTGGGTAAGAAAACAAGAATGCGGAGGTACCAGGCGTCTGGGGCGAGCCGGGCATAAGTCATGCGTCCAGGCGCAGATATGGTTCACCGGACGTAAATTGTCTTTTTGCTGATGTTGGATCTTATACGCTAGGACTTAAGGAGGGTTGCCAGAATCAAACACTATCACTCATTATTGAACGAGAATATTCGCCTGTAGGAAGGGGTTTTCATCTTGTTCAATATTATAATTGTACCCTCGATGTCCTCAGGGATTATCATCGTCCTGACTCTGGTTGAAAAGGTTGAATGAAATTAGCGTCGCTAGTGCAGGAGGCTAAGCAAAATCTAGACACAACGAGTATCAGTTAGCAACACTAATTCTAGCAAGACACTTGCCACGCCCAAACTGGATTAGAATTATCCAACCTCATCTCCCAATGTCCAATCATTACCACTGACTGTATTGAAATCAGTATTCAGGCCATGCTCATGTGTTTGACTAGTTTAGTCCGCTGCGGCCCATTTAAGGACAGAATACAAAGTGTTACTGATCCAGCAAAAACATTCTCAGAGGTTAATGCAAGGAGGCATAACGACTACTGCTAACCCTACAGGATACGAGAAGCTGAAGCAAGGACACTCAATGATATATTTACTATCAAATGCTAGCTAAAGAATCAGCAACTAAAAAATTCCTACTAAAACCAAATACGATCTAGTGTAAGATACTATTGTTTGGGAAAAGGATAGAAAAAAGAAATGCTCTAGAAGCTAGGAGATTCCAAATTATTTTGGTCCGGCCCTGTGTCTTTTGAACGGCGCCATTGGGGCGATGGCGATTCGGCGTTGTTTGGAGCACTACGAAAATCAGGCTTTGAAGAAGCCCCGGGCGCCGGTGGTGTCATGGGAGCTGCCTGTTTTGTCGAGGTTGGGGGCATGGCGAGTGGCTGTTCGTTGGTGCGGGTTGGTTGTTCTGTCCTTCTTACTGGTATTGTAGGAGCGTGTGCATCAATCAGAGCAATGGCGGGGGAGGCTAGACGTTCGTCGCTGATTTCAGGTAGGTTAGAAGCAAGGGAGTCATGGGCACTATCAAGTCCCAAACCCAGCGCAGCTGCCAGCCCAGTATCTGCTAAGTAGTGTGCCATCTATAGCATCTCCTGTAGAACCTTTTGGATATCTTGAAGTTTCGTTTGCATTGATGGCGCAGAAGGATTAGAGCACGGGACCTCCTCTATTGCTTGTGGGGCAGCCCTCAGTCGTGTTGAGGGGCCTGGTGCTTCCAGTTCCGGCTCTATTTCTCGTAGGGCAGACCTCCATCGTGTTAAGGGGCCCATTGCTCGCAGTTCCTCGTCCTACGTCGTCTATCAGCTATCGTGTTTTGATCTTCATATTAACTGACACCCTGTTAGGTGTCGATACTTACATCCTCCAAAACCATTATCCCCCACATGAGGCCCCTGCGGTTCCTCCATGCGCTTGGGCTCTAGCCATTCCTCCTCCTCCTCCCGATTGGGCCCTAGCCATTCCTTCTCCTCCTTCTCCTTCTCCTTCTCCTCTTCATCTTCATTCTCATCCAGATCCTCATCCGGTTGGGTGGCACGCACAGTTTCTTGACAAACCTTAGGATTGAGAAATGGGTATCTCACATCGGCAGGCTCAGGCGTATGGACTGCATTCTCGCAATTATGGTGACACGACTCGACAACTCAGAGATCCAGGGGCTCTTGGCCAATGTTGGTAATAAGCAACGCCACAAAGTCATGATTGCTATTGAGCAATATGAGCTGTCGCAAGGTCAGTGGTGTTTCGGATTCTTGACTCGGATTTAGCCTCCGGGGACCCTCACCAGGCACCCTGATCAGATATCATGGGCACCCGATTTCCTCCTCCACATGCTGCCCCATAATCAGCTTGAGAAGATGTTTTATTCTCGCCATTGCTAGGCCACCCCATGCTATTTTCCGGTCCGAGTTGCTAGTCTACCAGGGATGGTTGAGGAATGAGTATCCCGTATCTGGGACAGAAGTATGGTGAACGATATGGATTCTGACTGCCCGTGGGCAATAAGTTGATGATTGAAACTCCTTCAAAATAAGTTGGGGCGAGGTTGGCGAGAGATAGGTGGGAATGAACACTTACTCACAGATTCCGCAAGGTCTCTACCCCTAGCATGTGCCAAGGTTTGACCCAGGATAGATGTGTGGAGTTTCATAGCCGAGTATTCAACCAGCATTCTCAGGCGACTGGTGACTTCCTCTAGGTCATCTGCATGGTGCTTTGTTTTATTAAGGGTGACGCGATCTTTAACGGGCGTTACTGGGCGAGGAAAGACAGTGATTGCATCCAATTAGATGTCTGTCAAGTGGCCGGGGTCAAGGTTGCTGGCTGTCATATAGGCTTTCGGCTGCTCACGCCAATTTATGTAGGCACTTGATGTAATGCTGGTATCAAAGAACCCACACCACGATTTGGCGTTAGCACTATGGCCATACAGAACCCTAATTTGTGCTCGATTGTTATCCTCACAGATTCTGATAGCTAGGTAGAGGTTTCGATTGAGCTACCCAGTACTTGAGTGTTCAACGGGTGGCTCGAAGTGGCTCCGCTCCACCAGGTTTCTGTTTGTAAAAAAGTTTGTTTTGTACACCATATCCCCCAACTCTGAATATGGTACTTTGTGTGATTACTTACGCTCTCTTTACAGCCGGGCGATGGGCGACTATACTCGGCAGAGTCTTTCTTCGTTTTCCACTAGCAGCGTCAATCTTTTGTAGCTGTGCAACATGACATCTAAGACAAATGGAAATATTAAAATGGCTCATGAATATATACATCTTATTTACTTACATTCCCCTCTGTAGCTGGTGAATCCCTGAGCCCAGAGGTGCCATGGTGACCTGTGCAATCTTTAAATCCAATTGAACTCAAAAAAATAAAACATCAGCAAAAATAATACTGTGCGCCCTGAGCGCACTGTGCATCTGGTTCACCTAGCGCACATAACGTCAATCGCGAATCAGGACACAACGTCAATCTGACGTTGCGTCCTGATTTTGCATTACATAATATCACCCGCCCTGACGCTATCCTGACACGGAACCCTATGCCCTCTGCGCCCTTACTGCGTCTTGGGCTCTACTCAGGCGCTCTGACTGGGTCTGGTGTTCTGCTCAGGCGCCCTGACTGCATCTGGTGCTCTGCTCCTGTGTCCAGAACACCCCTGATTCTCGATCGCTACATCAGTGCAACCCCTGATGATCGCCCGTTCCATCCTGCTGACCTCTCATCCTGGCGGCTTCCATCTTGAGGTCTGATCTTCATCTTTGGCTTCCGGGCTTCGCCTGTTCCGACACCTCACATCAGGATCCCATGATCCTGAGCTCTCTTGTCCTGGTATTTCCCTCGGATAGCTTCTTCCTCCTGCTTTCACTCCCTCTACGTGCTCTGCGTCCTGATCATACCTAGACTTTTCCTTTCTATCTGGACGCTCTTCTGTGATATCTGGACGCCCTCAGGATGCTTCTTAGACTCGTATGCACGCCCTATTATCTTCTCTCCGACGTCACCTTGTGATTGTGATGTTCAACTTGAAGTTTACTATTTCTACATCGCCCAGAAGCCTCCGTGGCGTCTAACCTTCATTGACTCTCCTTCAATCGCCCAGATTTTGCTTCCGGTTGTCATATCAACACACCGTCAATCAAATAGTATTAATTAAGCTACCGGTACTCAATATATACGGGACACATACTCTATACATACGCGACACATACTTCTTTTCTTAATTACTCTCCCCAACGCTCCCATTTCGCCCTTGTTGTATATCTTCCTGCTCACTATGGCTTGTCCTCTGTTGCGCGGGCTCTATTCCGTCAAGGCTCAGCGAGAGATATCGTGATGGAGTAATACCCACAGTCCTGTCCAACGATAGTCACCCCGTCACCTCCTGTGAACCATCTGGACTCGGTGGATCAGAATCGAGAAATCTGAGAACATGGGCAGCTGAAGTCCGGCGGAAATCAAGGGATATGTCACTCTCCTGTGAATCGTTTTGATTATCCTGCTGCCCTACTAATGTCCCAATGCCCAGGCTGCTGGGAATTTGAATTCGCTGTGCTGGCTGTCGCGTAGCCTGCCTGGATAGTGGACTGAGCAGCTCGGCAGCTCCCGCGGCCCAATTGTCAAAAGTATGACTTTGGTGGGCTGCCCGTCGCGTACCCTTGCTGGATGCCTGATTCTGCAGCTTGGCGGCTACTACTGCCCAATCATCCGTATACCCCTTATGGCGAGCTTGTTGCACACCATGCTCCTTCACCATCTTGGCCCGCATGGTCCTATGAATATTGTCCAGAATTATCGCCTCTATCCACTCTGTGCAATTGGCCTACCTCTGAGTTTGCCTGGCAAACAGGTCTTTAGTGGTTCCGATCATGTTATCGTCCAGGCGAAAACGAGGTGGGTTCGGGATCGGGTTGACCTCCTACCGCGTCAGACTTCAACTCGCACAATTCCTTATATACTCCTGTTTGTCATGCTCGTAGAGTATAATATAGGATTGTACACATTAAGCAAATCATTGTGCGGTTGATACGTCCAACAACATTGGGTACGACAATACCACGCATTTTCTTACCTCTAAAGTACTTACCCCATATGGCCTCCTGAATCTGGGGCGCCCGGAATCGAAATGTCAATATCTAGGAGGAGTTTAGTACTTATCAGTGATTCGAAAAAGCCTCGCCAACTAGCGCACACTAACCTCCTATCCTTTTGGGGTGCACATGAATCTATCCTTTTCCTGTAGGTAGTCCACCTGGCATGCAAGCGCCGTTGGATCTTTGGGAATATGGTATAATTTTCTGATCTGATATTTTAGGTAGGAAACAAACTGTGCTCTTACCCCAGAGGGTCGATTGCGTATCTTTCATAATTAGTACTACACCCGACGTCGGCGGGGGCGTTATCCCTGTGTCTGTCTGTCCACTTACTATGTTTATTCTTTCCTCCGATGCTGCCATATTTTCTGCATGGGATATATGATTCAGCGCCTTAAGCCAAGCACTGTGTACTTGAGACGTCAAAGTAACTGGGCCTGAGAGTGGGTCATCAAAGAGGGTGTACCAGAGAATGAGCGCCTTGGCCTGCTTTACTACAGCCGCCTCTACTCCTCTCACTCTATTTCGCCGTAATGGAGTACTCGGCCAGATGTCCTTACGGTGTAGCGTACTCAGTTCGCCGGCTGGAGTCGAACTTGTAACTCCCGACGCAAAGGCACTATAAGTGTCCAGTTGAGATGAATATCGAACTAGGCTGGATGCCCTGAGCGCTGGTGGAGTATACTCACTACTGGGCATTATATGTCCACGAAATGCTGGCATCCGCCTAACTTGGACTGCCTCCTGTGACCCCGAGGTTGTCAATACTCGCACAGTCAACACGTCATTGTTTGTTTTTCCGCCCGCCGTTCATGACCGATGACGCAGCCCTGCTCCTGTAGCATCTGGAATATCATTGTCTTCCCCGCCTGGCTCAGTATCTGATTCAGTCTAAGGCGATCCGCGCGAGTTTTGGTATTCATCACTGCTATCAGTGCTTAGACGCACTGTTTCCGATAGTACCTGTGTTTCAGGTTCCGCCTCAATATCGGTATACGTCGTGTTCTGAATAGTCCTTCTTCGGGGGCACTTTGGTGGGCTTTCGAGTTCTCCTGTTACGTTTGGTCGTGTAGGTGCAAATGCGATGCCTGCCTGTTTGGCAGTTTGCTCGGCGAGCTGCTGGATTCGATTTGTTGAGTTCCTGACCTGGATCCCACTGATCGTAGGCCATTGAATACGACTTTGTGTCTACGCCAGTTCAGATTTGCCACTTGGGGAGTTGGCTGGCTGCCTGAATTGGCTTGCGGTTCTCTATACATGGTGGAATTCTGAACTGTTGATCACTGTTAGGCAAAACAGGAATTATGACATAGAAGAATAGAATGTAACTTTCTTGTCGTGAAGATGAGGAATCTGTGGCTATGTTCAAAGGACGCGTCGGGTCTTATACGCTAGGATTTAGGCGGGGTTGGCAGAATCACACACTATCACTTATTATTGAGAGAAAATATTAGCCTCTAGAAAGTGGTTTTCAGCTTATTCAACATTATGATCGTAATCTTGACGTCTCCAGGTATCATAATGGTCCTGATTCTGGATGAAATAGTTCAATGAAATGGTAGTCGCTAGTGCAGGAGACTAAGCAAAATCTAGCCACAACGAGTATCAGTTAGTGACCCTAATTCTAGCAAGACCCTTACCACGCCTAAAATGGATTAGGATTATCGAACATTATCTCCCAATTTCCAATCAACGCATGAGAATCTATCAAAATCAGTATTCACGCCATGCTCATGTGTTTGACTAGTTTAGTCCGCTGACGAACAGTTAAGGACAGAATGTGTGGCGTGCCTGATCCAGCAAAAACATTCTCAGATGTTAACGCAAGGAGGCGGAAGGACTACTGCTAACCTTACAAGATAAGAGAAGTTGAAGTACGGGCGCCCAATGATATATTTACTATCACATACTAGCTAACGAATCAGAAACCAAAAAATTCCAACCAAAGCAAAATAAGATCTTCTGTAAGATAGTATAGTTTGGGAAAAAAGAAAGAAAAAACAAATGCTGGAGAAGCTAAGAGATCCCAAATAATTTTTGTCCAGCCCCTTGTCTTCTTGAATGGCACAATTGGGGCGATGGAGATTGGATGTTGTTTGAGGCACCACGAAAACTAGCGTTGAAGAAGCCCAAGGCGCCGGGGGCGTCACGGTGGCAGCCTGTTAAGTCGAGCCTGCAGGCATGGCGGGCGGCTGTTTATTGGTGCGAGCTGCTTGTTCTGTCCCTCTCACAGGTGTTGTGTGAGCCTGGGCCTCAATCAGAGCAACGGCGGGGGAGGCTGGACGTTCGTCGCCGATTTCAGGTATGCTAGAAGCAAAGGAATCTCGGGCACTATCTAGTCCCAAACCCAGTGCAGCTGCCAGCCTGGCATCTGTTGAGTAGTCTGCCATCCAGGGCATCTCCCGTAGAACCTTCCGGACGTCTTGGCCTTTCATTTGCATAGATGGCGCAGAATGATTAGAGCTCAGAACCTCCTCTTTTTCTCGTTGGGCAGTCCTCCGTCGTGTTGAGGGGCCCGGTGCTCCTGGTTCCCTCTCTATTTGTCGTGGGGCAGCCCCCCGTCATGTTCAAGGGCCCCGTGCTCCCGGTTCCTGGTCCTACCTCGCGTATTTGGAATCGTGTTTTGATCTTCATGTTAACTGACGCCCTGTCCAGTGTCGATACTTACGTCATTCAAAATGATTGTTCCCCCCACAGGAGGCGCCTGCGGTTCATCCTCGCCCTGGGCCTCTAGCCATTACTCCTCCACCTCCCGCTTGGGCTTTAGCCATTCCTCCTCCTCCTCCTCCTCCTCATCCTCCTTATCCTTATCCTTATCCTCATCCTGATCCGATTGCATTGCCGGCACGGTATCTTCCGAAACCTTGGGATAGAGATATGGGTATCTGCCATTGGTAGGCTTGGGCGTCAGTACTGCATCCTCTTCATTATACCGATCTGACTCGACAACTAAGAGATTAAGGGGATCATAGCCATGGTTGGCAAGGAGCCACGCTAGAATGTCATTATTACTATGGAGAAATATGAGCTGTCGCAGGGGAAGTGGTGTTTCGGGTTCTTGACGTAGCCTGCGGGAACCCTCACCAGTCGTCCGGATCAGATATCGCCGGTATCCGATTTCCTCCTCTAGATGCTGCCCGCCAACCACCGCGAGCAGATTGTTCATGCTCAGTGTAGCTAGGACACCCCATGCGATTCCTCATTCCGCGTCGCTTGTATACCGGTGATGGTCGAGGAAGGGGTGTCCCACATGTGGGGCACGCGTTCGGCGAACGATATGGATTCTGACTGCCCTTGGGCAATAAGTTGCGGATTGAGACTCTGTCAAAATAAGTTAGGGCGAGGGTTGCGAGAGGTAGATGGGAATGAACACTTACTCGGAGATTCCGCAACATCACTACCACCGGCCCGCTGCCCGTTTTGACCCAGGTTAGACGTGTGGAGTTTCTTACACTAGTTTTCAACTAGTATTCTCAAGCGACGGGTGAGTTCGGCAACATCATCTGCGTGGTGCTTTTTTTTAATCAGTTTGACCCGATCTTTCAAGGGCGGAAGGGCGCGAGCGAAGACCGTGATTGTATCCACTTGGATGTCTGTCAGATGGACAGGGTCAAGGCTGCAGGCTGACATATAGGCCATGAGCTGCTCACACCAATTTGTCTAGGCATTTGGTGTGATGCCGGGATCAAAGAACCCACACCACGATTGGGTGTACGCATTGTCGTCATAGAGAACCATAATTTGTACTCGATTGTTGGCGAGACAGATTCTGATAGCTAGGTGGAGGTTGCTTTTGAGCTACCTAGTGCTTGAGTATTCGACAGCAGCCTCGTAGTGCTTGCGCTCAGCCAGGTTTCTGTTTACCAAAGGGTTTGTTCTGTGCGCCATATCCTCCAACTGCCAAACAGGTGCTTGCTGTGATTACTTACGCTCTTTCCTCAGCGGGGCCACGGGCGACTATACGCGGCAGAGTCTTTCTTCGTGTTCCGCTCGCGGCGTCAATCTTCTTTGGCCGTGTAGCGGGACATCTAAGACGAATGGATACATTAAAATGGCTCACGAATACTTAGACATAGATTATTTACTTTCCCTTCAGTAGCTGCTGTTTCCGTGAGCCCGCAGGTGCCAGGGTGATTTGTGCGATCCTTAGATAGAATGGAACACGAACCAACATAAGAAAAGAAAAATTAAGTCTATTGATATGTCAACTGAGAGACGAGGATCTTGGACGGAGGTTGACGTAGGTAGGTCAGAAACTGGTGCTAGACATGGGGGCGTCGTAGAAGGACCAAGAGGAAGGTATGGTGAGTGGGAACCCAAAAGCGGAAGGAGGGGCAGGTCGGGTCCTTATATACACCTCCTCGAAGCTGGTTGTACTTTTTCTGAGAGTTAGCCCTAGGGGGGTGTACCGTACGAGGAAAGAGCGCGAAGCAGGGTGTACAAGGAGGTCGCACGCTGAAGTGGGATGCTGGTATCGTGGGCGAGATGAACTAGCCATATAGTGGATCCACGAATTGAAACAGATCAAGACACAGAACATAGACAATGAAATTATCCTCAACAGTTCTGAGTCGCAATTGGGATATCCACCGCATGTGATGAAATATGGTTTCAAGCCTTACAAGGATACAACGTGATAGTCTCTTGGCATCTGCCAAAACCCTATCGACATCAAAGATTGAATCCATCAAAGAGCCCAACTACCGGTCACGATATTGGTAAGGTGAGTGAACTCAGACGAACCTGCACTGATCAGATGACCACAGCCTATCAGAAATCTATTCGAACACTCTAAGAATACTAATGCTAAACAATGTCACTAATACACTATATTACGTCTAGGTAGACTCTGCGAATGATATACATGCTGTCAAATCCATCAAACTCTCGGAGGCAAAACTCAAGTGGAATCTCTTGGCATTACGCTCGTGACTCCCCTTGTCAGCGAAGCAAGCACTGCGCTTCCGCACCTCCTCGCTTTCCAAAAATCTCCTACCCATAGAAACCAAACGAAATGTCTAGGACTTTCGCTTATCACAACTTTAATTGTCGAACAGACCCCTGCGCTCCTGTCTCATGTCGCCTTTAGCAGGACGCCGAGCCACTTCCGCCGAATGTTGAATATTCAACAAGCTCGACAATTTGAGAGCGAGGGGTATGCGTTTTGCGGGAGATTCCCTTCTCTCTCCAACGGGGAATGGCAACATCCCAACGCTGTGGTCGCGTCCATCCCCGGCGCCGGAGCCATCTGATGACGCGCTGGATAATGCGGCAAGTAAAGCGTCAGAGTTATCTCCCTCTTGCATTTCACCAGCTTCATTAGCGGGCCCGTGATCAGCTCTAGCCTCCAGTTGTTGTGCGCCTCCATACAATTGGGCTCCTACAACCGCTTCATGAGAAAAATTGGTGACGGCACCTGGCGTAAGATAGGGGTGACCTCTCAACAGCGGTGTGGGTTCCCTACTGATTTTATTTGGACAATGACAATAGATCAAGAGATCAAGCGGGTATTCAGGAACTGGATTCAACACGCCCCAGGCTATTACCGCTTAATCGTCATTGATGAAGACATAATTGATCCAAGAGAGCGGCATGTTTGGATAGTCTCGTAGGAGTCGGCGTCCTTCGCCGGTCGCGCCAAGTATGTAGCGAATCGTATTATGCGGTATAGCTCTCATAATCATCGCTGACAGTCGACGGATGTTATAGGAATCCAACTCTGCAAAACGTACCACGTTCACAGGGCGCCAATTCAGCCGGCGATAATTCGTGTAGTCTGCGGGGCTATCAGCCGTGTGGTGGATCCAAACAACACGCACTGCACATGCCCGTCCAAGTAGAGCGCACCAATGTATAACTCCTTAGTCAGTAAGCGAAATACCGCAACACGAGGATTATTTTGAAAAGGACTCAGCTAGTGGTGCCCGGAGATTTACCTGGATATTAGAATTGATTGGTGGCGGTACAGGGCTGTTATGTGGGCTGTTTGCTGGGCTGTTTGCCGAGCGACCGGCTGAGCTGCTGGCTGTCGTATCTAGTGTGATTGGTGCTTGCTCTGAAGCAACCGCTGGGGGAGTGTTTTGCGGAGCAGGTATTCCTTGTCTTGGCGCCGGAATGACACCTCGTACGAATTGTCCTTGGGCTTGCGGTTGGTTAACCGGCAGTTGAGGTTGAGCAGGTGCGCCTAGTCCTTCCGCCGGAACGACACCTGGAACGACTTGTCCTTACCCTTGCCGTTGGTCAATTGGCTGGTTGAGGTTGAGCAGGTACTCCTAGTCCTTGTGCCGGAAAAACTCCAGGGACAACTTGGCTTTGGACTTGTGGTTGGTCAAGCGGCGGATAAGGTTGACCAGGTACAGATAGTCCTTGCGCCGGAACGACATCTGGAATAACTTGTCCTTGCTCCGGAACGACACCTGGGATGACTTGTCCTTGTGCTTCTGGTTGGTCAAGCGGCTGATACGGTTAAGCAGTTACACATAGTCCTTGCACCGGAACGACACCTGGAATGACATGTCCTTGGGCCGGAACGACACCTCGGACGACTTGTCCTTGTGCTTCCAGTTGGTTAATCGGCACTGTAGGTTGAGCAGGTACTCCTTGTCCTTGCGCTGGAATGACACTTGGAACGACTGGTCCTTGCGCTTCCGGTTGGTTAATCGGCGGTTGAGGTTGAGCAGGTACTCCTAGCCCTTCAGCCGGAATGACACCAGGAACGACTTGTCCATTCGCTTGCCGTTGGTTAATAGGCTATTGAGAAGGAGCAGGTACCCCTAGTCCTTGCGCTGGAACAACACCCCAAACGACTTGTCCATTCACCTGCGGTTGCTTAATCGGTAGTTGAGGTTGAGCAGGTACTCAGAGTCCTTGCGCTGGAACGACACCCGGAACGCCTTGTCCATTCGCCTGCGGTTGGTTAATTGGCGGTTCAGGTTCAACAGGTACTCCTAGTCCTTGCGCCGGAATGACACCCAGAACGACTTTTCAATCGGCTTCCGGTTGGTTAATGGCTGGGAGAGCGTTTCAGGCAGCGGGGGCTGGGTTCCGATCAGCCTTAGCAAGACCCCATTGAGCTGGGTCGCCTGTGGGTAGTAGGAGCTAGGAAACAATCATCTACGCTGTGGGGACTCCTGGCTGGACCTGTTGAGGGGCAGGCTGGCCGTTAGCCACATGCTAAAGGTAGCTGGTCAGGGTGGTTGTCAACTGACTCATGAAGTCTTTAACAAGTGGAACAACTGCCTCATTGGCCTCGTGCATACGAGCCACATTATTCGCGGCTGATGTTGGGACGAGTTCATCCAACGCTAGGCGCATTCTTCTCATTCCTGCGATGATTTGCTGGAATTCTCAGATAAGGCAATTAGCGATTGGCGCAAAGTTCCTTGCTACCGGCTGATCTTTCACAATTCGCCGCCATTCTCTATACACCACCATGCCTGCATTATTATTTGGGATACTCAGGGGGCCTTTATAGTGGGTAATTGACTGACCCCCAGGATTATGGAGTCCTGCGCTAATCACCCCGACCGGAGAATTAGGCGGGAGTTGGTACATCTGCCCCGCAGGACCCGGCTGCGCTCCTTGATTCTGCATGTAGACATATTGTGCGTGAATCATATTGTGGGCCATATCAGGTCAAGTTGATTCAGGGTGTATATAGATACGAGTATTGGAAATAGTATAGCTGAATAAGGATGTTCTGAATGTGGGTTGATTATTGGTATGAAGTCATTTCTAGCGTACTCAATTGACTTTATATATACAACTCCAAGACGTTCTATAAGGTTTGAAAGCATCAGGCTGTGTGTTCAAGATTGGCTAATAATAAGCAAATCTGACCCACGAAAACATTATCCAATTCAACTTGAATAAAGAATGATACGCACCTTTGTTCAGCAAACACTCTGATCTTGAAAGAAACCAAAGATGACGCTAAGTGAAGTCTACGCTAAACCCCATGGATGACTAATACCTCTTCGGAGCCTCTGAGCTCCTTGACTCTACTTGTGATCCACACGTGTTAGGCTCAAGACTAAACACTGCAGTACAGGTATCTGACAATCTACACAAAGCTCACGATATAGACTGAGGTGACTCCCACCATGCCTAGCAAATGTCCATTCTGCCAACGAAAATACATCCGGTCAGGTGCATATCAGAAACAGCTGTGAACTGCGCACGGAGATCTAGACATTATTCTCCCGTCCACCGTACAATATACATCATCCGTGGATATTATCAACAATGTGAAAACAAGCATATTGCACCAGGGAGAAGCGAGCGAGCCCCAGGATTCCGACTATGAATCCAACACCGATCCCACCGGACAGGACCTTGACGCATTTACTGCTCACGAGTCTGATACAGAGATATCAGACAACTCTACACCTCCTTTACCCGGCAGACAAGAGCAGTATCAACGTGCCGGATAAGGAATTAGAGACGTCGACGGATTTGAGTAAGACCACAGCAATCTCTGCGAGGATCCATGGGCACCTTTCCGTGTTGCGCATTGTTTCCAACCAGCCGCTTGGTTCATTCAGGGTAAAGTACCTAAATCACAAATCAAGAAATACGTCTCAAGTGGGCTCAGTGATTCTGCGCTAGCAGGCTATAGCTCTATGCATACGCTGGAGAACAACCTCCCGTCTTTGGACCCGTCAAGTCAGTATCTGCAATGGATTGAAGAACAGGTTGAGGATAGCAAAAGGACTCAGCCATTCTTCTAACGTAACATCCTAGATTGTATCAGATATCTACTTCACCAGATTACATACCGAGATGATTTTATCTACGTGCCGCGGCAAGAATTCGATCCTAATGGTGAAAGGATCTATGCAGAAATGCACACAGCGGACTGGTGGTGGGACGTTCAAGTACAGCGCCAGACTCTCCATTAGGGTAACATTAGCTGCCTAGTTACAGAAGACACTTCCACCAGGTGCGACTGTAGTTCCCATTATTGGAACCTCCGATCAAACCCATCTCAGCAACTTCTCCAGTGACAACAAGCGTGCCCTGTCTATATTACCCTCGGAAATCTTCCGTCGGCCAGGCGCAACAGCCCTGGATCAATGGCTTTTCTGCTTCTTGTACCATTGCCTGTACCCCCCAAACTCTCAAAGTCCACCAAAGCAGATCAATACCAGAGACAAGTGAACGCCGACACACTGCAAGAAGTATATGAATTAATTTGGGAGCCCCTGCAGCACGCGGCGCTTGGTGGCTGTGCAATTGATGGCACTGACTGGAAGGTTTGGAGGTGGTTCTCAATCTTGTCTTCATGGGTTGCCGACCATGTGGAAAACCTGAAACTGCTCGGGGTAAAATCCAATGCCTGTCCTAGATGGGAGGTGCCTGCCGGGGAATTAGCAACCAACATCAAGAATTATCGAGCTAGAGATTACGCAAGATACGAGCGATATGGGTATCAAAACCAGTGCCAAGGCTGGAAGTCAGACAGCGTCCAGATTAAGTTCCGCGGTCTGGGTATCAATTTGGGCCAAAACGTTTTTCATGGGCTTAACTGTGTCTCCATGCCTGACCTGCACGTCCCAGACATGCTCTATACGGTTTATCTCGGATTATTTAAGCACATGATGTACGGGATCCAAGGTTTTCTCCAGAAACAGGGCCCACTGTATGCTTTTGACCACATTTGGAAGACGTTACCGCGGTACCCTGGATTTTTGGTACCAAAAAAAGCCTACCGCGAGGTGGGGCAGTGGCAAGGGAAGGAGATGAGGAATCTGTGGGGTTGTATTTTGGGAGTTCTCGCAGTAGCACTGCACCAGCCACAAAGTTCACAAGGGATACCTTTCAAATGTGCTCTTGGATGCGTCCGAGCCCTCGTCGAATGCAGTATGATGGCACAATACCAAAACCACACTTGTGACACCATAGCTTATATGGATGATTATCTCGACCGATTTCACCAGATGAAAGGTATCTTTTGGGAGTTTCGAGTAACTAAGTGTACACTGGGCAAGTTTGACCAGCAATGGAGAGAGATACGACATCAGAGAACACAGATGAGCCAGCCTGTGTCCCCCTCTAAATGGCGGTGGACCTGGGATGACGATCGCGAAGAAGATGACTCCAGATGTATTCACTTGATCTATAGCGAATCGCATTGCAACTTTATCAAGGTACATCTACTACGTCATTTTAGTGATCATATACGCCAATTTGGCATTATACCGATGTATTCCACGGAGGTTGGAGAGTGAGAGCACAAGGAACAAATCAAGGATGGATGGCGATGATCGAATTAAAATAATGCCGCCGGCCAAATTGTCCTGAGCTACAATCCACAGCATGGCATCCGAATCAGGTTATTGAACCTCGAATCTCTTCGACACCGCGGCGCTGATCTCTCTGCGGATGTCTTGCAATAGTTAGAGAGTACAACAGGTTCCGTCACAACGCCGGTCTTCCATAGCAGGATCCTGAAAGGACGTCGAGATGACATGTCCAACGTCTTGCATTTTAGTGAGGTGTCAGGAGTCTCCCTCTAGATTATATGTGGTTAATTAATCCGATATACCCGGCAAAACCCGCCGACAGAACGCCAGCTTCCGGAAGATCATGAGGTGCTTCGATAACTCGCGGTTGAACAACTAACCCAACTCGAAATCGCGGTTCTTGCGTTCCAAGAGAGCAACGTTTACACCATCCACCTTACGCGATGCACGGGAGCCTTACACTTCATGAACCAGGGGAGTTGTAATGATTGGGTTTGGGTTCAGGCTGGTACTGAAGATATGTATAGTGCACAGAGGGGCCGTCTGCCGGCAATGTTCATGGCACTCGTCAAAATCAGGGACTAGAGCCGTGGGAATGCTCTGCATCGGGTCGCGGCTATAGGGATGGTGAGTGCAGTCAACTCAGGATTCCTCTCGGACATACATGGGCTTGTTACAGGACAGATGAGAGAGGATGAGCGAGAGTGTACGATAGTGGACGTAGCCGCAATCCTCAGATTGGGGCACCTGATCCATGAGGGGGAACGGCGCTGGCTGGTTAATTGCCGGATTGAGTTGAGAACATTCAACGAGATATATTGAGGAATCGGGAAAAGGGGAGGGTAAGGCTATGCGTGTCCTAGTACTCGCGCAGCATTGCTGGGACGAAAAGCGCCGTCGAGCACATCGTCAAGCTGTATATGTTTATAGAAGCAATTGTCTAGAACATAAAGTGTAAGATACTATCATTATTATACTCAGGCTACTCGCTAGTTTACCCTGTACACGTGAGATTCAGAACTGGGGCGCGGGCCGACTTCAGAGATGACATGAGAAAATACGTCAGAGCACGTGGAAGACGCAATGTGGAGCCGGCGGCGTGATGAGAGGGAATGGAATAGAACCGGAGCTAAGGTTGTGACTGGGCTTAAGTACGACACGACGTCGCGTCAGGAGAGAGAGAGAGCTGCTTGGCGACCAAACAACCACTGGGTGCTTGCGTGCGTTGCAACGAAAGTCAGAGCGCACCTGCGTCAGGGCGCAACGCCGACGCATCTGACAGAAGGTATTTTTTTGCCTGTTGAAGAAAAGAAAAATTAAGTCTATTGATATGTGAACTGAGAGATCAGGATCTTGATGGAGGTTGATGTAGGTAGGTCGGAATCTGGCGCTAGACATGGAGGCATGGTAGAAGGACGAAGAGGAACATATGGACAGTGGGAACCCAAAAGTGGAAGGTGGGCTAGGAGGGGTCCTGATATATGTCTCGTCGAAGCTGGGTGTACATTGTCTGTGGGTTAGCCCCAAGGGGGTGTACAGTATGAGCAAAGAGCGCGAAGTAGGGTTTACAACGACCTCGCAGGCTGAAGTGTGATGCTAGTATCATGGGTGAGAGGAAGTAGCCATATAGTGGATTCAAGAATTGAAACTAATCAAGACACAGAACTTAGAAAATAAAATAATCGTGAACAGTTCACAGTCTCAATTGGGATATGCACTGCTTGTGATGAAATAAAGTTTGAAGCCTCATAAGGATCTGACGTGGTAGCCTCTTGACGTCTGCCAAGGCCCGATCAACATCAAAGATAATATCTCTCAAAGAGCGCAACTAGCGCTCACGTTATTGCAAAGGTAAGTGAACCCAGATGAACGTGAACTGATCAGATAATGATAGGCTATCAGAAATCTATTTGAACACTTTAAGAAAACTAATGCTAAACAATGTCACTAAAACATGATAGTACGTCTAGGTAGACTCAAGGAACGATAGGCGCGCCGTCAAATCCATCAAACTCTCGGAGGCAAAACTTGAATGGAATCCCTGGGGATTACGCTGATGACTCTCCTCGTCCTCAAAGGAAGCACTACCCTTCCATAGCTTCTAGTTTTCCAAAAATCCCCTAGCCATAGTATCCAAACAAAATATCTTGGACTTATGATTATCACAACTTTGATGGTCAAAAAGACCGCTTCGCTTCAGTCTCATGTCGTATTGAGCAGGACGCCGACCCAATTCCGCCGACTGTTATATATTCAACAAGGTCAATCATTTGAGGGCCAAGGGTATGCATTTCACGGGCGATTCTCTTCTCTCTCCAAAGGGGGATGGCAACATCCCAACAATGCGCTGGTGTCCATCCCCGGAGCCAGAGCTCTCTGATGATGTTCCAGATGATACTGCAATTAAAGCGTCAGAGTGATCTCCCTCTTGCGGTTCACCTGCTTCAGTAGCTGGCCTGGGATCAGCTCTTCCCTAAGGTTGTTATACGCCTCCATGCATTTGGGCTCCTGCTTTAGCTTCACAGGACTCATTGGTTAAGGCACATGGTGTAAGATAGTGGTGCCCCCTCAACCTGGGTGTGGGTTACGTACTGAGGTTATTTGGACGATGAAAATAGATCAAGAGATCAAGTGGGTTGTGAAAAAGAGGATTCGACAGAAGACAGGCACTTACCGCTTGATTGTTATAGAAGAAGACATAATTGATCCAAACAAGCCGCGTGTTGGAATAGTCTCATAGCAGTAGGTGTGCTTCGCCGCTAGTGCCAAGTATATACTGAATTGTGTTATGTAGTGTAGAACTCATAATCATGGATGAGAGTCGATCGATGTTACAGGAATCAATCTCTGCAAAATGAACTCCGTTGATTTGGCTCCAATTGAGCTGGCGGTAATTCGTGTAGTCTAAGGAGCTATTAGCCGTATCGGGGTTTCAAACAATAGGCACTAAACGTCGCCATTCAAGTTGAGCACTGCGTATCTATACCTGGTTAGTCATTAAGTGAAAAACCCGCACACTCAGATTATTTTGAAAAGTACTAAACTAGTAGCCCCCAGCGATTTACCTGGTTATTAGGTATGATCTGTGGCAGCGCAGGGCTATTATGTGGGCTCTTTGCAGGGCTGTTTGCTGGGCTGTTTGCTGGGCTGTTTGCTGGGCTGTTTGCTGGGCTGTTTGCTGGGCTGGCGGCCGAGCTGCTGGCTGGGGTATCGAGTATGATTGGTGCTTTTGCCGCGCCAACCGCTGTGGGAGCGTTTTGTCCAGCAGGAATTACTTGTCTTTGCGCTGGAATAACCTCTAGGACGAATTGTCCTTCCGCCTGGGGTTGGTTAACCGGCGATTGAGGTCGAGCAGGTACACCTAGCCCTTGCACTGAATGATATACGGCACGACTTGGCCATTTGCTTGCGGTTTGTTAATCAGCGGTTGAGGTTGAGCAGATACTCCTACTTCTTGTGCCAGAATGACAACTCGAACGACTTGTCCTTGCGCTTGCGGTTGGTCTATCTGTGGTTAAGGTTGAGTAGGTACACTTAGCTCTTGCCCTGGAATGACACCTGGAATGACTTGTCCTTGCGCCTGAAGGACATCTGGGACGACTTATCCTTACGCCGAAAGGACACCAGGGACGACTTATCCTTGCCCTTCCAGTTGGTTAATCACAGGTTGAGGTTGAGCAGGTACTCCTGGTTCTTGTCCCGGAATGCTATCTGGAACAACTTGTCCTTGTCCTTCCGGTTGCTTAATAAGTAGTTGAGGTTGAGCCGGTACTTCTTGTCCTTGCGCCGGAAGAACACCTGGAACGCTTTGCCCTTGCGCTTCCAGTTGGTTACTCGGCAGTTGAGGTTGAGCAGGTTCACCTAGCCCTTGCTGCGGAATGATACCCAGCACGACTTGTCCTTTCGCTTGCGGTTGGTGAATCAGTGGTGGAGGTTGAGCAGGTGCCCCTGGTACGTGTGCCGGAATGAAACCCGGAATGACTTGTGTATCCGTTTGTGGTTAGTTAATTGCCGCCAGAGCATATTGGGCAGTGGGAGCTGGGTTCAGATCGGCTGTAGCAAGACTACATCGAGCTGGGGTGCCTGTTCGTAGCAGCAGGTAGTGAACAATCATTTGTGCAGTGGTGACTCCTGGCTGGCCCAGTTGCGGGGCAGGCTGGCCCTTAGCTACCCGCTGAAGGTGCCTGTTCATCGTGGTTGTCAACTTACCCATATAGTCTTTAACAAGATAAGCGACTGCCTTATCGCCCTCCTGCATACGAGCCAGGTTATGCGTGGCTGAAGCTCTGGCCAGCTAATTACCAGCAGGGGGCAATCACCTCATTCCTGTGATGATTTAGTGGAATTCTCCAATAGGGAAATTACCGATTATCCTAAATTTCCTTGCTACCAGCCCATCTTTCACAATGCACCGCCATGCTCTCTACACCACCCTGCCTGCATTATTATTAAGTATGCCCTGGGCTTCTGTATAGTGGGTAATTGACTGACCCCAGGATTAGGGCGTCCTGCGCTGATCACTGTTACAAGAGAATTGGAGAGAAATTTGTATCTCTACCCTGCATATGCCGGCTGAACTGCTGGATTCTGCTTGTAGACATATTGTACGTGAATCATATTGTGGGCCATATCGCTTGATTGTTGTTGTATTAAGATAGGAGTTTTGGAAATAGTGGAGCTGAATATAGATGTTCTGAATGTGGGATTATTTTTGGTATCAAGTCTCTTCAATTATACTCAAAGGACTTTATATATACAACTCCCAGGAGTTCTAGAGGGCTTGAAAGCATCAGCCGTGTGTTCAAGATTGTCTAATAATAGGCAAATCTGATGCTTAAAAACATTATCCGATTCAAATTGAATGATGAATGATACGTACAATTGTTCAGCAAGGTATCAGATCCTGACAGAAACAAAAGAGACCGTCTGGTGACGCCTATGGTAAACCCCATGGACGACTAGTTTCTTTTCGGAGCCTCTTTGCTCCTTGACCCTACCCGCGATCCACACGCGTTTGGCACAAGACTAAACACAGTAGTCCAGGTTCCCTACAATCTACATAAAGCCCAAGATATAGACTCAGCTGACTCCCACCATGCCTAGCAAAAGGCCATTCTGCCGACAAAATACATCCTGTCAGGCGCACATGATCAACCACTGCGAACTAGGCACGCAAATCTAAACATCATTCTCGTGTTCACAGTACAATATACATCATCCGTGGATATTAGCAAAGATGTGCAAAAAAGGATATTGCGCTACCGATGGGCGAGCAAGCCCCTGGATTCCAACTATGAACCCGATTCCTATCCCATCGGACACACTCTCGACGCATTTACTGCTCACGAGTCTGATACTGAGATACCAGAAAACTCTACGACTTGGTTACCCAGCAGGTAGGAGCATTTTCCATGCGCCGAGAAGGAATTGGAAACTTGGACGGATTTGAGCAAGAATACAGTAATCTCTCCGAGGACACGTGGGCACCATTCAGTAGTGTGCCTGGTTTCAAACTAGAGTCCTGATTCATGCAGGGTAATGTACCTAAATCACTAATCAATCTATACTTCTCAAGTGGCCTCGGTAATTCTGCCTTAGCCAGCTATGGCTCTATGCATACGCTGGAGAACCACCTCCTGTCTTTGGACCTGTACAGTCTGTATCTGCCATGGTCCGAAGGACAGGTTGAGGATAGCAAAAGGACTCAGCCATTCTTCTATCGTAACATCCTGGATTGTGTCAGATATCTCCTTCGTCAGATCACATACCGAAATGATTTTGTCTACACGGCGTGCCGTGAATTTGATCCTAATGGCAAAGGAATTTATGCGGAAATGCACACAGGGGACTTGTAGTGAGACGTTCAAGTACAGCGCCCCTACCTACTTAACCGTAATCTTAGCTGACAAGTTATAGAAGACACTTCCACCTTGTGCAACTGTAGTTCCCATTATTGGAATGTCCGATCAGACATATCTCAGCAACTTCTCCTGTGACAAGAAAGCGTGGCCTGTCTATATTACGCTCATAAATCTTCGGTTGGCCAGGCGTAACAGCCCTGAATCAATGGCTG
The DNA here is from genome assembly GCA_003521225.1 of Tuber microsphaerosporum. Classification (NCBI taxonomy): domain Eukaryota; kingdom Fungi; phylum Ascomycota; class Pezizomycetes; order Pezizales; family Tuberaceae; genus Tuber; species Tuber microsphaerosporum. Next base: position 46,126 of record QOVD01002120.1, read on the forward strand.
TTCTGCTTCTCACACTGTTGCCTGTCCCCACGAAACTCTCAAAGTCCACCAAAGCAGATCAAAACCAGAGCCAAGTGAACGCCAACACACTGCAAGATTTATTTGAATTAATTCTTGTGCCTCTGCAGCATGCAGCGCTTGATGGCGTGCCAATTAATTATGCCAATGGTATGGTTCAGATATGCTTCCAAATCTTAGCTTCAAGACTTGCCGACCATATGGAAAACTTGACACTGTACAGGTTAAAATCCAAAGCCTTTCTTACATGTGATGTGCCTGCCGTGGAATTAGGAACCAACATGAACAATTATCACGCTAGAGATTACGCAAGACATGACCAATATGGGTATGAAAACCGGTTCCCAGGCTCGAAGTCAGACGGCCCCCACAGCAGGTTCCCGGGGCTTGGTATCAATTTGTGCCAAAAGATGTTTTATGAGCTTCACCGGGTCTCCGTGCCTGAGTTACACCTCCCTGCCAGGCTCTATACGCTTTATCTCAGATTATTTCAATACATGATCGACTGGATCCAAGATTTTCAAAACAAACACGGCTCACTGCAGGCTTTTGACTGCTTTTGGAAGACATTACAGCTATAGGCTGGATATTTGGTACTCAAAAAAGCCTAACCCTAGGCTGTGCAGTGGCAAGGGAAGGAGATCAAAAATCTGGTGTGTTGTATTTTAGGAGTTCTGACAGTAGTACTGCGCCAGCCACAAAGTTTACAAGTGATACATTTCGAACGTGCTCTCGGATGCGTCAGAGCGCTCGTCAACTTAAGTATGATTCCACAATACCCAAGCCACACGTCTGACACCATTGCTTATATGGAGGATTATCTGGACCGATTTCAGAAGAGGAAAGATATCTTATTCGAGTCTGGAGTAACTAAGCGTACACTGGCCAAGGTTGACAAGCAAGGGAGGGAGATACAAGTTCCGAGAACTGAGATAAGCCAGCCTCTGGCCCCCTCTAAATGGTACCAGATCCGTGACGACAATTATTAGGAATATGTCGCAGGGGCGTCCAGGGACATCCTGAACGCTCTTGGTCCACCAAGGGGGGTTTCAAACCTGTGGTCCTCCTGGTCTACTATGATCTGCCCTAATCCACACTTCGGAAAGTTTTAACAAAAATATTGACCACTGTGGACCACTGGGCACCAGGGTACACCATGGGGACTATGACCCCCCTTGTGGGAGCAGGAGGGCCGTATACTTTTTGCTGATGATTACGAAGAAGAGCACTCCTGACATATGGACTTGATCTATAGCGAAACACATTTCAACCTTATGAAGATACATCTACTACTTCATTTTAGTGATTCTTTATGCCAGTTTGGCAATATACCGATGTATTTAACCGAGTTTGGAGAGCTAACCCACAAGGAACACATCAAGGACGGATGGTGAAGAGCGAATAAAAATAATGCCAGACGCCAAATTGTGCAGAGCTACAATTGTCAGCACCATATCCGAATGAGATTATTGAACCTCAAATGTCTTTGATATTGCAGCGCAGATCTCTCTGCGGATGTCCTGCAACATTTAGAACTACAACGGGTACCGTAACAATGCCAGTCAATGATCTGAGGATCCTGAAAGGAGGTCAAGACGAGGTGTCAAATGTCTTGGATTTAGTGAGGTGTCGGGAGTCTCCCTGGAGATTTTATATCAAGAATTATTCAGATATAGCTGGCATTGCCAGCCTACCAAGCGCCAGCTTCCTGAATGTCAGGCAGTGCTTCAATCACTACCAGTTTAACTAATAATCGAACTGGAAATCCGGGTTCTGGCGTTCCAAGAAAGCGACATTTACGAGGTCCACAGTGCGCGATGCATAGGAGCGCTACACTTGAGGAACCCTGGGAGTCGCAAAGATTGGGTTTGGGTCCAAGCTGGTACTGAAGAAGTGTATAATGTGCTGAGTGGCTGTCTGCCGGCAAAGTTTGTGGCGCTCGTCAAAATCAGGGACTACAGCGGTGGAAATACGGTGTGTAGGTTGGTGGCTTTTCGGAGGTTGAGTGCAGTCAACTCAGGATTCCTCTCGGATATAGATGGCCAGGTTACAGTACAGATGAGAGATGATGCGTGAGAGATCAAGATATTTGACGTAGGCCAAATCCTCAGGTTGGCTCTCCTGATCCCCGAGGGGGAATGGCGCTGGCTGGTAAATAGCCTGATGAATTTGAGAACATGCAACGAGATATATTGAGGAATCAGGATAGGGCAGGATATGGCACTGCATGTCCTTGTACAAGCACAGCGTTGCTGGGATGAAAAACGCCTTCCGGCAAATTACGGTTTGGAAAAGCCTTACCAGAATTCATCCGATAGCGTCGATCACATTGTTAAGCTAGATATAGATATAGAAGCAATTGTCCAGAAAATGAAGATTGAGCAACTATCATGATTATACTCAGGCTACTAGCTAGTTTACCCTCTTCACGTGAGATTCAGAACTGGAGCGTGGGCCAACATCGGTGATGACATGAGAAAATACATCAGGTCAGGTCGGAGACTCAATGTGAAGCTGGCGGCGTGATGAGAGCGAAGGGAATAAAACTTGAGCTACGGGTGTGACAGAGCGTCAGAACGACACGACTTCACGTCAGGTGAGAGAGCGTTGCCTGGTCACCAGAAAACACAAGTGGGCTTGCGTGGTTGCAACAAAATTGAGGGCCCACCGGACGCAAGGACCGCACAAGCTACGTCACTTGTGTCAGGGCGCAACGCCAACGCATTTGACGCAAGGTATTATTTTGCTGATCTGAATCATAACACTCTAAGCTGGCTTCCTAGGCCACGCCTAGGGAGATACAGATTGCATTGCCTTGACGGATAACACCTGCCCCACGAGTCAACTGGACTCGTGTTATGGTTCTGGATAGCAGCTAATCTGGAGATCCCTCGCCCACCGGGCCAAATATTATCCGAATACTGCGAGGTCTCTTCCGAGCGGTAGTATTAGATAAATAGCCCCCGAGTTCACAGTTGACCGGCAGCAGACCAAATACTGCTATTGGGATTGAGCTTACAATTTAGAGCAAGACAAAGAAGCTAATGTGAAATTGGGTAGATTTTGTTGATCTATTCCAGGATCCAAGCAGATTGACAGACTGGTTTCATCGATACTGGAGGGATGTCCAGCATACATTGGATTTGCTGGACTTTCCAGACACTTCCACCCACTCGAGTAGTCAGGGAAGTGCTCTAGAAATAGTCTACCATTATGTAGTAAGCAGGACTAAATACTGAATCGGGCTGACCGTAGTGGGACTGATACTAGATCAGCACAGTTCCAGCAGATCTCCGTATCTGAATTGAACAAAGAATGTGGTGTCAGTGCTCTACAAACTTGACACCAAGGAGCAGCCAGCCTGTGCACAAAGGGTGCAATACTTTCAGAAGGAGGATCGCTCTAATTGTAACCCTAATGGTTATGAGGTAAAATTTTCTACTTCGTTTTTCCAGATGATTTCAGTCTACAGTGAACCTGACGGAGTAAACACGATATTCAACTTCGCATCCATGCACCTCAGATACCAGATCTGATATTCGCAGTGTTTCATAGCTTGAAGGAAAGGAGAGGCAGAATAGATCCGCTGTTTTTGGAGCAGATAAATGGCCTGTTTCTGTGTTTCACTATGGCCATAGTATGCTTTGTGCAACGCTGCTAACAGCCTGGGGTCTTTAGAGATGAGGTTAACATCACACGTGGTAATTGGCAAGGTAAGCCGCCTGCATCCGGAGTTCGCGGAGGAAATCTAATGGTAGGCTACAAAGGATGGAAATGTCAAAGGGCGTTTTGAAAGTTAGTAGGACACTGGGGACAAGAGTAGGGGATTCCAGATTAGAATTATAGGGGGTATCAGGCAGACTTTGGAGGAAAGAATTGGTAAGGACCGCAACAACCCTGTAGAGTGGGCAACAGGAGATGCAGAACATGCAGAGGGATTAAGGCTTGAATTTGCCATGGATCTGGAAGAGGCATACTCCCAATTCATACATAATTCATCGGCCACTCTGGGCATAGACATTCAGGCGGACTAGTATGCCCAGGTCTGACCCACCCAGTAGGGTATGTTTTATAGATAGTGATGATAGAAATAATGCAACGCTGGATTCAAAATGTGAATGTGTCCGGGATTACTAGTTGAGCGTGAGTGCGTAGTGACCCAAGAAAGTATATCAATGAATCAGGCCGACTGAGAGGAGAATGACTGAAAAATAATCTTCCAGATACTCTAGGAAGACATGATATACAGTTCTGGGAGTGGAGAGATGTATTAGTGGCTAGTAATACAATCGGGAGACTCCGGACAAAGAGCCATATTATCAAGGCGTAGATGAAAGGTACTTCACCACAAACGATCTCCTCTCCACCTCCGGCGATTAAAATCTCAACACCATGAGAAATTATCGTCAACTCCATCCATCTCCCTTTCCCCTCATCTGATGGCCTCGCTGCCTAGGAGGGTGATGCTACATCTCCCCTCTCCCCTGTGTTCCCCTCCTGATGGCATTGCTCTCGGGAAGTATTTGTCTACGAGGTTCACGGTTATTCTCCCTCCCCTTCTCCGATTTTGCTTTGCTGCCCTCGCTTAGCGTTTGCACATGGTCGGCAACCCCTTTCTCGTCAATGGCCTTTCATAGTTTTGGGTTATTAGTGAGGTAGTGGCCCCTGTGGCTCTGCTCCCTGGTATTGCACTCTCTCCTGGGAACACTGTTTGGTACGGTCGGCATCGTCTCAATGCTGTGATCATGTTTCGGTCGGTTGGTCTCGCACTTCTTGATTGCGTCTACACCTCCGCTCTCCTCGTTTCTTCGGTCGTTTATCCCTTGGCTCAGTTATAGCCCCCCACTCGTCTGTCGGCCGCCTCTAACGAGGTCGGCCTCTCCTCCTCCGGCTAGCATCCTACTGCCATCTCTATCTTGGTTGTGTTCTATAGTGTTGGTTTGATTCCCTTACGCCACACGGGCCTGGGTTTCTTTGATTGCATCGTTCTCTTCACGGTCTCTCTACGGCCCGCCGCTTCCGTTCTGTACATGTTACGGCTTGAGGTCGTGCACGCCCCCTTCATGGGGAAAGCTGATCGGGTATGCTGGGGAGGACAGTAATCTGCTTTTGGGTTTCTCGTTTAGGGTCCCAATGTCGTTTGGTTTCTTACATTCTGCTTGTCTGTGGAGATTTTGTTTGAGGTCAGGCCCGTCATTGTCTTTTGTAGTCTTATATCCATAGTACCGGACTTGTATGTGGGTTGCCGCTCCTTTCTGGCAGGGTCAGAGGGTTTTTAGCAAGAGGAGGATCGGGATGGACTGATGTTGAATAAACTGTGTATTTGGGGTCATAGCGATAGCTGCATACTCTTTTCGTCCTGTAGCTAGTTTGTACCCTAAGCCTAATACGAAATAAAAGTTGAGAGTAAAAAAAAATAAACAAGTGAAAGGGAGTTCACAGAAAGCGGAACATCTAGCGGTACCGATCAACGTGTCAGGCGGAAGGTGAAACCTACCAAAGGTGCTAGGCGGAATGTCAAATATACCAATAGCGTCGGGCAGATCAGGCTTAGGGATCGGAATGTGTCTGGCAGATCAGAAGTACCTGTCACGGGATTGGGTAAACGGAAGATAGAGGAAGCTGGATGGCGTAGGGAAGGGGTGCGGACTGCGGACTACATCAGCAAAATGTATACGGCCCTCCAGGTCCACCGCGGTCCACATTTTCGGTCAGATATTCGGAAATTTGGATCAGGGCGGATCAGCGTGGACCAGGTGGACCACGGTGACCACAACCCCCCTTGGTGAACCAGGAGTGTTCAAGACCTCCCTTGACGCCCCTCCGACATTTTCCTGATGTAATCTGCAACAAAAAGGGACAAATATGGGGTAGCAGGATTGAGAGGGGCCGGGGGTGAGCCAGATTACAAAGCGATCCGGAAGATGCAGGGTGCCAGGCAGAGGGTGTCTGGGGCATAGGGAAGGGGAGCGGACTGCGGAGTACTCCGCAATAAGAAGAGAATAAATGGGAGGAGAGCCGGATGGAGAAAGGCCAGGGGTCAGCCGGAATCCAAAGGGACTGGGTAGGTGTAGGGAGCCAGGGAGTGGGCCTCTGGGGTGTCAGGAAAGGGAGCGGACTGAGGACAAATCAGCAGCAAAAGAGTAAGAAAAGGGTGAGGAGCCGGATGGAGAAAGGCTGGGGGTGAGTGGGATCCTGGAGATGTTAAGGGTAAAAGGAAAATATAGGGCGCAAGGGAACGGATGTCTGAAGGCCTCTGCCGCCTCCTGCGGAGAGAGGTTTGCATCTGGCGTGGGCGGAAGGGATGAGTCCGGCTCCTGACGAAATGACTGCGGGACAGCCCATTCAGAATGTCGATTTGCGTCAGCAGCGCCCAGTGCATTGGAGACAACAGGTATACTAGGCGCAATGCATAAGTTTTACTTATCAAAACTCAGGCTCAGGTTTTGGATGCACGAGGCAAGAACCTAATTGTCCTAACTCTGCCTCTTCCTCCAGACCTCCATTTAGCCAGGCTGTAGAATACCATTTCCATATTAGCACTTAAGTGATTTTTTTGAGGTGGCTTGGGCAGGCTATGACCCCAAACAATTTCTTCACAAGCCTGGAAGATAAACAGGAAAGCATTCAACATATAGTCACCCTTAGAAAGCACTTATTTGCTTGCAGGGCTTGTCTTATCATTGTTCTCCAGGCCGCCGCTAGGGAATATGCCGAGGAACATGGAATTCACTCTCAAGAGATGGATAGAATTGATTGCGTGATTGATAGAAAAGCTCTCCTCAACATATCTCTCCTGCAATTCCCTCACCCTGTGAAAAAAGAGCTCGAAGATTAAGAGTTTCTACTTCTTCCAATTTCTTCTCCTGTGATCTCCTGGTTTCCTTTCCTTCTCCCACCCATAAGTTTTATATATATTGCTCTTCTTATCTTTGTCCCCTTCTTACCTTGCTCCACCTTTCCATTTATCCCGATCATGATTTCCTTGCTTTGGATATATAGTTGGCCTCTATGTTTTTCTCTCCTGCCTGACAAGTACCTGGCTACTTTCACTTATTTCTATTTTTGCTCGGCTTTCTACAATTTCTTATTCTTTTTATGTTCTTAATTTCCAGAGTTGACACTCCTTTACAATTCAATTTCCCTTGTAATTGTACCAAGCTCCAAAACTGAATCCGTCCTTTGTTTTTGTAATAAGATTAAGTGTACTAGATTGAGCTTTCCGGATTAATGGAATAGTAGTCTAGAAGTTAGAAACAATATCTCACAATAATAAGCCCTTGACTAGATTAACATTGCCCAAAGCATTATCACAAAGCTATACATCCAAATCATACACTCAAAGCATTCTCCCAAAGGCATACACTCAAAGCATACGCCCAAATCCATACCCCCAAAGCATGCGCCCCAAAGTATACTTCCCAAGTGGCATGCCCAAGATATAAACTTACCATACTTTTCCTACCTTTGCTAATACTTCATACTAATATATAGTCCTTTAAACATGTTAAATTTCTTTATTTCAATAATTGTTCGCTTGCCGTAAATCACAGGCTTCAAACCGAGATTCTTTAGTTTTTGGTACTCCACATGACTAGGTATGACTTCACACCCACCATCATCCCCTGAAAAACATATACTCAAAACTATACATCTAACGAGATCCATTGATTATGTTTAATTGAAATTTAAATACAAGTATGTGAGAAAAGAACCAAGTATATACAATTGAACACGCTAATCTTGACAGTTAGCAGGGTAGTCTTCTATCTCAGATTCTGAATCAGAATCCACAATCTCACAATGCACTAACCCCATAACAACACTACAACTCGTACTATTTCTACACATCATTTTTAGTAAATGCCCGGTTGAAATAACAAAGATTCCTGCCCCTAGGGTAGTCAGAATCCTTTCGTATTCTGCATCATCACACTCCAAGAATCCTGCTACCATCTTCTTCCGCTACAGCTCCACGTTTTCTGACTTTACCTCATATATCTTGACTCCCAACCAATAATTCTAACCCAAGACTGTAGTATGCATTCTAGACTTCGCAAAATCCATCATATCTGCCTGATAGTTGGATATGCAAAGGTAAACATTGCTGACTATTTGACTTACAGAAGAAGTGTGTGACTTTATGACCCCAAGAAAGAGCGTAGAGTTAAGTATATGAAAACAAGTTTTGTTCCAGGTCATTGTGGTTGCCAACAGAGCTTTGGAAAAGCCCTTGGCTTCAAAGAGATTATGGTTTGATGGAGCATAACCCATTGCACAAAGCCTGGGGAGTTGAATGATATCCAGTTTACTGTTACATAATATCTCTTGTTTGATGAACATAGTGTTTCTGATGGTCTCCATGACGTCAATCTATAACTGATGTGCTGAGAGGTAGAGAGATAGTGTTAAGGTATTAGAACAAAGAGGTTGGGTAGTAGGGAAATATTACTCAGCTATTTCATCAAGGGCACCCACTTATAAATTAAATAATTCATACAATCAAATAGCATATTGCTTGTGGAAAGGCGGAAAAGTTGGGCTGCAGAAGCCATCATGAAGAATCTGAGTTTGGAATTCAGTGTCATGGGATGTTTCCCTTTATCATACAACAGCTTGAATCACACTACTGAAAGATGTCTAAGATCGAGACGCAACCCCCAATCTCGTCTCTTGACTCTAATACCTGTATGATAGGTCAGGATTCCTGAGTCCCAAGTTCTTACATATTAGGAATCCGCCCGCCTCTGACTAATTTCATTGCCTTCCCACCACCATTTGACCACTCAAATTCAGACAGCTCAAGCTCGTACTGTAGACCTAGTAGTGGCGAACGGCCATTACTTCAAGACTTGTCTATATCTCACAATCAGTCTGAACAGTGCTAGTAGGGAGCATGTATATAAGGACTGACTCAGACGCAATGCAGACAAGGCTCAGCGGAGAAGAAACCAGCCTTCATTCAGCGAAAAGAAATAGTGTAAAAGGTAATAGACTATTCAGGGCCAAATGTCCAGGTCTGAAAGTCCTCTTTTAGAACTTCAACAATTGAGCTAGTTGCTATTGCCTTAGCTATAAATAGAGAAAGACCAAGAATTAGGTATTACTAGTAATTGGTTGGTGTGATAGTTTTAGGAGCGTGGTTCGGGGAGAATAATTATATAGAACAATGTGCGACTTATATAAAAGGGTTATAATTCGTAATGACCTTTGATCAGTCGAAAGGGCATTGTGAGACCAGGCTGCTACGTTGTATTCCAGCACTCAGTTCCTCCCCTCAAACCAGGTTCTAATAGTTCAACCAGCTATGGGGAAAGTAGTACGAGTAGTCACAAGTTCAATTAGAAGATTTTGTTGCCCCATAGGGGTGAAGGCGTGGTAAGAGAGAGCTCAACTGATATTTGTCAACTGAAATAAAGGTTCAAATTTGGTTATACCTTATTGCAGCTTAATAGGTTATGCAGACCGTATACCAGATTTGGACCAATATAGGCCCAAAGCACAGCTGCTACACCAACGAATACCAGGATTCTCAATTCATGCAGCACCTACCGAGCTTGGCTGTAGTAAACTGGTATTGAGACAAAATACTTCATATGCAACTATGCACAACCATACGTAGAAATATTGATTTGCAGAATTCATACCCACAAATATCATATGCACAATTTAAAGAAGAGGTACTAATACTCCAAGGTACATATGCATGTAAAGAAATTGAATCACAGAATACATGCCAGCATGAGTGCCAGGCTTAACAACTAGGCCAGCTTCCTATATCTTTCATTCAAATGCCCACTTTGGTAGCTCTTTTATAGAAAAGTAGGAGTTCCAGTCTAAAGACCTCTACTACACAAACAGTGAAAATGGACATAACTTAAGGTCCTCAGAAGCAGAATCTTCAATAACAGGCAGCCAATGGGGTTACTAAACTAATGGTGTAAGACACCTTCCATACTTTTCATTATTTCGCGAAAGCCCTGCATGCAAACCGTCTCCATCCTAATTCCAATTTTCTGTTGAATCTAGACCATACGAGAGCAAAGGCTTAGTAATACGAACTCCAAGACCTCTGATTGGTGTGGCTCGAGAACTCTTTTCAAGTACCACAAGACTCTTACACTCCGATCCAGTTTTACTATCCCCTGGAATCACAGAACATGCTTGGGATATGCCTTATCCTGGAGCCAGCCCTTTACCAGCAGCTGATTAAAATCAAGTTGAGATATTTGGAAACCTTTGTCTCTATACCGAAAAGTATATCAGCAACAATTATCATATGGATCCTGAGCATTCGGTGCAGGAGACACTCGGGATGCTCTTAATGTTAGCCCCGGTTTATTAGGTAACATTCGTCTAAAGCTACATACGGATGTTTGAACCTCTGTTACACCACATCCTCTCGCCATCCCGACTTTCACCCCAACGTCCCCTGTGTCCTGAATAGGTCCAATGCTACTCCCTTCCCTCCTGCAAGCCTCTGAAGCTAGGCTCTCCACTCCCGACGGTCTTTGATCCTTGGCTCTCACCTCCTGAAGATCTTGCTTCTCGATGCCTCTCGTTCTGATTTTAGATACCTTAGTTACCCCTTTCTGAGGCTAGCAGGTGTTTTGCGGACACCGATATGATACCCTCTGAAGCAATCATAATTTCTCCCAATAATATCATGATAGCACACCCACACACTGTCAATATCGTCATGCTAGCTTACCTATACGCTCTGAATACCGTCAAGATAGCCATCTTTTGTTCGAAACGCCGTTGTGAAGCCCATCTATATCCATTGTTGATGCCATCCGGATAGGTTCCCCATTTTACTAATCTAATCTATACTAGATTGCCTGTTGACGACTGTTATGTACATCAATTCTTTGTGATATTTTATCTCATTTATGACTATGTACATTGTGATTACCACGACCTTGTCACCATGATCGCTAAATCTCTTAGTCAGTTCATATTCAAGTTACCAGATTGAAGATGAACCAAGCAAGGCCGATGTTCAATCTGGCGAATTCAGTATATCTAACTAGTGTCATTACATACTCATATTCCTGCCATTGACCTGTAGCTGAGCCTGCAGATCCACTAGGGCCTCATAGCTTGGCCTAGTACTAAATCTATTTAGTCGATAGCAGGAAAAATTGTACTTTGCGCCTGTCGCGCCTGTTGCCTCCGATGCACCTGGCGCTACCAATGCAAATCAACATTCTGTATGGGCCGTCCTGCACTCATCTTGTCCGGATGCAGACTCTTGACTTCCGCACACGCTAGATGCAAACCTCCCTTATCAGGACACCGCAGAGTCCCTCGGATACCCGTTGCCTGGCCCCCTACATCTTTCTTTTACCCTTCATCTCTCCCCAATCCCTCACTGCCCCTGCCTTTTTCCATCAGGCTCCCCCCCCTTGGTTTGCTCTTTTGCTGCGTATTCGTCCGCAGTCCGTCCTCCTTCCTGACGCCCCAGGCACCCACTCCCAAGCATCCTACTAGAACACCTCGCCGAATCTACTGGATTCCTGCTCACCCCCGCCCTTTCTCCATCCAGCACCCTTTCCATTTTTTCTCTTTTTGTTGCGGATTCGGCCGCAGTCCACTCCCCTTCTCTACGCCCCAGACTCCTGCTTCCTAGCAACCTACATCTTCCCGATCACTATGGATTCTGGCTCACCTCTGGCCTTTCTCCATCCTGCTCCCTTCCCTATGGTCACTTTTTGTTGCGGATTCGTCCTTAGTCCACTCTCAATCCCTACACCATCCAGCTTCCTCTATTATCCCTTTACCAAATCCCATGATAGCTACGTCTGATCTGCCTGTCACATTCCTTTACCTAAGCCTGATCTGCCACAATACTTTAGTATTTTTCACATTCCGCCTAGCACATTTTGTACTTTTCACCATCCGCCAGACGCGTTGATTGGCACCGCAGGATCTTCCACTTTCTGGGAAGTGCTTTCAACATTTTTTATTTTTTTTGTTTCTTTTTTTATCTCAGTTTGGCATTTGTTTTACAACTACACGGGTACAAACCAGACATGCATCGCAAGATATGGCCAAGAAAAAACCCTCAACTCCACCTCAGGGCTAGCAGAAAAAACCATCATCCCAAGACTCTCTAGTGTGGGCCCAACCTCACAATCCCGTAAAAATGAGAGTAGTACAAAGCCGGCTCAGCAGACAACAAAGTAAATCCCCAAAATCCCACGAGCAGGAAACAACTGGAAAACCACTTGCATTAACCTCCTACCTCCTGAAAAATCAAAAAACCCGTCCGAGGACAACGAAAAAAGAGAGTAAAGTCTAAACGAATACAAGGAGACAGGAAAGACAAACAAAGTATAGACCCATGTAAAGAAAAACCCAATCAGATGAAACATAGAAAAAACTACTGTAGCCATCCAGAAAGGGGCCGGCCATTACCCTGAAGATAAAAACGGGGCAATTATCACAAGAAAGAGACCGGAAGGCAATTACATTGAGCAAGGCGTTGAGCTAGCCCAAGGAAGTAGTGCAATACGATGAACTGCCAAAACCGAGAAGATGCGACAGTGGGCAATGACTGGGGCAAGTCGTCCCACGAAGCAGTGAGGATGTCAGGTGAAAGGAGTGACCAAAGCCGACCATGTAAGCGGAAAGGCCAGGCCAGAGAAGGATGTGGCTGTAACTGAGCCGCTTGACAAGACGAGTGGCTTGGAGAGGTGGTGGAGTGCAAACAACTCGCTAGAAACAACCGACTAACAGGCCTGGCCGGAATATTGTCTGACAGAGAGAAGGGAGCGTGTACCACGAAGGTGCTGACCGAAGCTTTCCCCAACGAGGGACAAGCCCACGACCAGGGAAGTACTTCCACTGAGGTCCAGACACCGTAACGCCGACGGTAAACGTGGAAAGAAGTAAAGCCGACCAGGAGCAATCACTAAGCGAGGATCGGGAAAGCAGGATGTGGAGAGGAGTGAGAAGAGCCTTTAAGCAGCCTTTAGGACAACGCTTTCTCAAGGTAAGGCCATAGTAAAGGATGAAGAAATGAATGTCGTCGCCCTCCTAGGCAAGGAAGCCATCAGAGGAGGGGAGAGGGAACGGAGAGAGTTGACGATAATTTCTCATGGTGTTGAGATCGCAATCGCCGCAGGTGTAGAAGAGATCGTTTGTGCACTTTATTTTCTCGATTTTCTTTTTTTTTTTCTTTTTTTTTTTTTTTTATCACATATATTCGTTGTTTTAAGGTACAAGAAATGACATGCATCATCAGATATGGCCAAAACAAAACCCAGAAACAAAAACATAAATCAAATAAACAAAACCTAAAACAAAACTAATCCTTCATCGTGTACGAACATATACGCATCTGAAATCCTCAACAAAAACCAAGTATACTTAAGTCTTAAAACGTAGAGCAAGGAAAAATTATCAACTTAACAGACGCTAGCCGGTCAGGTGCACGTCAAGCGGAAGCCAGGGCATTGCAGATCATCAAGGCTCTGGTCCTGGTGTCCGAAATGCCTTCGAGGAGGTTAGCGGTGGGGAAGCGACGGCTAGGGGGCGTCCCGCGGAGCTGGGTGGGTGTCGCCTGAGGCGGGTGGGGTGGGGGAGTAATGTGGTAGGGTGGCATGTCCGGCGGAAAACCGGAGTCCTTGGCAAGGATGTAGTTGGCAAGACCTGTGTGAAGAGAGGCGGACTCCCATAGGGGGGAGGTTGGGTGCAAGGACAGGTCCCTTGGAAGGAAAACGGTCCTGGCTTCGGCTCTTTCATGACAGGTGTTGATGGCATGTTGGAAGTCCTCCAGCCCTTTTCTTTATTTTCTAGATTTTTTTTTATTTTTTTATTTTTTTTTATTTTTATCTCATATATTCGTTGTTTTAAGGTAGAAGAAATGACATGCATCGTCAGATATGGTCAAAACAAAACCCACAAACAAAAACATAAATCAAACAAACAAAACCTAAAACAAAACTAATCCTTCATTGCGCACGAACATATACGCGTCTCAAACTTTGAACAAAAACCAAGTATACCCAAGTCATACAATATAAAGCAAGGAAATGTCAACAAATAACATACCGAAGCTGGTTAAGTGTTTGTCAAACGGAGGCTGGGGCGTTGCAGATCATCAAGACTGTTGTCCTAGTGTCCGAAATGCCTTCGAGGAGGTTAGCGGTCGGGAAGGGACGACTAGGGGGCATCCCGCGGAGTTGGGATGATGTGGCATGTGGCGGATGGGGTGGGGGGGTAATGTGGTAAGGTGGCATGTCTGGCGGGAAGCCGGAGGCCGTGGCAAGGAGGTAGTTGGCAAGACCTTTGAGAAGAGAGGCGGACTCCCACAGAGGGGAGGTTGGGTGCAACGACAGGTCCCTTGGAAGGAAGAGGGTCCTGGCTTCGGCTCTTTCGTGACAGGTCTTGATGGCATGATCAAAGTCCTCCAGCCCCTCCTCGCATCTGGGGCACGTGGTGGGAAGGCCAAGGTTGTACCAGGACGGGTGTCCTGCGAGATAGCTCTTTCCAGACCTCATTTAATGGATCCTTCCTGCTAGGAAACGAGGGAGGCCCATAAAGGGGCGTGGGGACAAGGAGGGGGTGAATCGATAGTGAATAGGGGGGGAGAATTCCTGAGTCCAACAGGAGACGAGGTGTTTCCTCAGAAGAATTTTCATCTTTCTGTACGCTTTTGACACAAGGCCGGGGTCGGGCAGGATTTTCCCAGGGTGGGAAACTCTGAGTCCGATCATGGGAAAGAAAGTGGGGTCATCCAGTGCCTTGAAGGTACCATGGACAATGGCGTCTAGTGGAAGGTGCCAACGGCACCTTGTTGGAGGGGTGGACCATAGAAGCGGAAGGTAGTTGGGTGGGAGCCTGGTGGCGTACTGTCGGGCAGAGTCTGGGGCTCTCCAGTCGTCTAGGCCAGGGTGAGAGGGGTGTAATCGGGCAGACGCCGGGTTGGCCGATGGTGGAAGACAGACAGGCAGAGGACGGCCAGACGTCTCTGGTGGCCGGCTAGAATAGCAACAGGGGGGAGGCACGACTCGTAGGAGAGGATGCCTGTTGGAGAGCACGAGAAGTAGCAAGTAACCCACCTCTGCACCTGTCTCCAGAAGACTTCCATCTTGTCCATCATCTTTTGGCTAGGTACAAAAAGATTGGCCCCAAAGAGGAGGACGGGGCGAATGACAGCCGCCGCCAGGCAGTGGCAGAGAAATGGGGGGATGCCTTTGCCGGGGGATGCGAGGGAACGCACCAAGGCAAAACCTCCTTTGGCAAGGGAGAGTCTTTTGAGGAAATGGGGGGAGGTAGAGAAGGTGGGGGTAAACCAGTATCCTAACCATTTGAGGGATTTGGCCGGGGGGAAGGTGTGTTCGCCCAGGGTGATCGAGGCTCTGGACGGGGCATCTCTTTGACGAGGTGTTCACCAGTGGATAAGTTCAGTATTAGGGACCGAGAAAGAGACTCCTAGGGTGGCACCCCTATGCACCAGCCTGCCGTAGAGGTCTTTCAGAAGGCAGATATTGTTTTCGTAGGAGGGTGATGAGAAAGTGACTGCGAAATCGTCGACATAGGATGGGATGAGGCCCTGGTGGACTTCCAAGTGTAGGGATGATACATAGATAACAAAGAGGAGCGGGGAGAAGGGGGAGCCCTGGGGGGTGCCGACAGAGACTGGGAGGGACGTCTTGGGGGAACCTTGGAAGAGGAGACGGCAGGACCGACCCGTGAGGAAGGTTCTGACCCAGCTTTGTAGGTAGAGGGGCACGCCCAGCGCAGCCAGACGGTCAGAGAGGGAGGAGGCATTCACATTGTCGAAGCCCCCCTTTATGTCCAGGAAAAAGGAGGGGAGCTTGAATTCTGGGTTGGCTTGGAGTCCCTTGACTTCGTGTGCTAGAGTGGCAGTGGCATCAAACGTGGAGATGCCAGGGTGGGAGCCGCATTGATCTTTGTGGACCAGGGCCAGGTGGCCTGAAAGGGCGGTGAGTCTAGAGCAGACTATCCTTTCCAGGATCTTGGAAAAGGTGTTGAGGAGAACAATGACTCAGAAAGAGGCGGGGGTTTCATAAGACGGTTTCCCCGGTTTGCTGAGGATTACCCCATCAGCCGCCTTGAGGGAGGGGAGGAGGTATCCATGGGAGAGGAGCGGGGACAAGAGG
>QOVD01002126.1:0-15419 GCA_003521225.1 Tuber microsphaerosporum
CGTAGTCTGGCTCCAAGGTTGGTATCTTTGATTTCCTCAGGGACTTCTTTGGGTGGTTTGGAGGGGAAGGGCGATGCTTCCTGAGTAGATGTGGCGGAGGGTGATGACACTGGAATGGTTTGGACAGGAGATGCTGGGTCTTCTTCCATGCGGGTATCTTCTGGTGATCCTGGTGTTTGGTGTTGCGCGAGTGTGTGAAAGGGGTTGGCAAGGGGATTTCTGCCACCCCTACCCCTGCCCTTTTGTCTAGCAGACATCAGGGGGGTAGGATAGAGGACTCAGTTGATAGACGTAATGGGAAACAAATAAAAGGGAGATGATTTGTCTTTAAAAGTAGGGTAGGTGAGGGGGGTGAAGTGGTGAGAATTGGTTGTTGACCAATGAGGTTCAAGCTTGGCGAAAAATTTGGTGTGGTTTGTTCTTTCGCTGTGGTTGTAACGGCAACGGAGTCTGTAGTCCACTCAAGAAATATAGTGGTAGGCTAAACAGGATGGAAATGTAACAGTGCTGTTTAAATGTCAGTTGGACATTCGTGAGAAGAGTAGGGATTTCCAAACTAGAATTATCGGGTGTATCAGGCAGATGTTAAAGGAAAGGATTGCTAAGGAGTACAACAACCTTGTAATGAGGACCACGGGATATTCAGACAATCTGGAGGTATTGAGGCTTGAATTTGGGATGGATCACAAAGAGGGGGACTCCCAATTCATGCAAAATCCATCGGCCACTTATGGTATACTTGGTCAGGCGAACTAACAGGCCAAGGTCTGGGCTGCCGAAGAGGAAATGTTTTATAAATGGAGATAATATAAATAATTAAACGCTGGATTCAAAATGTGAATGACTCCGGGATTACTAGCAGAGGGTGAGGGCGTAGTGCCCTGATACAGAATATGAATTAATCAGGCCGACCCAGAGGAGAATGCCAGAAATTCAAAGTTCGAGATACCCTAGGAATACAGGATATACACTTCCGGAGGTGGAGAGAGGTATCAGTGGCCAGTAATACAATAGGGAGACTCCGGACAAAGAGCGATATTATCAAGGGGTAGGTGGAAGGCACTTGACCGAACGCAGAAGATCTGGTGGCCCCGATGAACAGGTCAGGCGGAATGTGAAATGTACCAAAGGCGCTAGGCGGAATGTGAAATATACTAAGGGCATTTGGTGGATCAGGCTTAGGGATCGGAATCTGTCGGGCAGATTAGGAGTCGCTGTCACAGGATTGGGCAAAGGGAAGATGGAGGAAGCTGGATGGCGTAGGGAAGGGGAGTGGACTCTGTACGAATCCGGAACTAAAAGAGAAACAATGGGGGGGGAGCCAGATGGCGAAAGGCCGGGGGTGAGTAGGACGCATAGTGATCAGGAAGGTGTAGGGTGCCAGGCAGCCGGCATTTGGAGTGTAGGGAAGTGGAGCGGACTGCGTATGAATCCGCAAGAACAGGCGAAAATATGGGAGGTGAGCTGGATGGAGATAGTCTGGGGGTTCGCAGGAATCCAAAGGGATCGGGGAGGTGTAGGGAGCCCAGGAGCTCGTGTCTGGGGTGTCTGGAAGGGGACCATACTGCTGACGAATCGGCAGCAAAAGACCAACAATAGGGGGGGAGCCAGATATAGTTAGGCCAGGGGTGAGCGGGATTGGGGATATGTAAAGGGTAGATGGAAGATATAGGTCGCAAGGCAACGGGCGTCTGACAGCATCTGGCGTGTCCCAATGAGAGAGGTTTGCCTCTTGCGCGGGCGGAACGGATGAGTCTGCATCCGGACGAAATGAGTACTGGACAACCGATCCAGAATGTCGATTCGCTTTGCCACCGCCCGATGCATCGGAAGTAACAGGCACACCAGGCGTATAGCATAAGTTTTCCTGATGAAGATGATTCTCACTGGTGATAAACTCTCGTTACGAGAACTTGTGTGGTACCTAGCCTGCCGATCTGGTACTTGCAGAATCCGACTGAGTCTGCGGTTCCAATATTGAGGATATATCTTCGCAAGAGCTGGGTTGTTGCCAAGCTAGCTCAGTCCGCAGCCTCTTATGGAGGTCGTTCCATGTTGCAAATTGCTACCCTGAGTTTGTTGACACCTGGTTCTCAGATGGTGAATGTCTCCTAACAAGGTGTCTCCCATCGCTGTTTGCAGGGACCTCAAGGTTTATCTGAGTCCGCTTGCGAAGGCTTGTTTCCACCACATCGAACTCAAAGGAGAGCTCTAAGTCTAATAACACGCTACAAGGTTTAGATAGACTGCTTATAACCTGTACATCTTGCTGCTGTATTTCAGCAGCGTAAATTTGAGTAGAGAGAAGCCTCCCAAACAACATAGGGTACTATACCTGTAGAGAATTCCGCATAGTCTGCTTCCACTTCGTCGTTGGATTCGCCATCTGAACGACGAGGAGGATGCTCTGGTGAATTGGCACACCTGGTCCGTTCCTGTCACCTACCAACACCCTGAGTACCAGAAGAGCCAAGAGCTCAAGTTTTGGTTTGACTTGTCTGGGTATGCTCTCCTGCATGCGGTATGCGTTTTGTTGTCTGGATATGTATATGATGTGAACAGTGAAGTGCAAAGTACAAGGTATGGGAGGGAAGATATATGTAGGGTGTGGGGTCCATGGGTGACAGAACTTAGCAAGGTATTCAGGTGCCTTTGTCTCCTCAAACAAACACACGACATGTAGATAGTACTGTGGTTGGCTCTTTCCAATGCAAGTCTCAAGATCGATTTCTCTCAAGAGTGATCTTATGGTGGAAAAGTGTGCTGGGTTCTCTAGAGCACAAAAAATGCGGTCCATAACACCGGTCTCTGTCGTCTAGCGCCTCATGGAGAATGAAATAGATTGTTGGTGCAGTGTGTCTTGTGCTTGCCTAATTCTCGCAGTTAATTTGAAGCTAACTCTGCCGATGTGGAATTAAATCTTTGTTGGCGCTACACATACCATAGTCAAAAAGAAGAGAAAGATAGGAATCTTGCGGAGCTTATAAGACCGCCATGAACATCTAATCAAATGCAAACCCTTGAGCCCGGAGACCGATAAAATGCAAACACAAAGGTAAATGTAAAAAACAAGACACTCTACCGCTATGCAGAGACTGACCTCGTAAACTCCAAATCTAATGGTAAACTCTAAATCTAAAGCTCTGAGAAGCGGGCCCAAGACAAAAGAAACAAACCACCGCCAATCCTAGAGACCAAAAATAAATGCTGACCCAGTGGAAAACTAAAGAAAATAGACGAAACGAAAACATCCAAGAGGTTCTCCCGGATGGAAGCCAGACGACTAGAGCATTCTAACCCAGACCGCAAGAGGTGAACCAAAAGGAGACTACCCTCTAAAGTGTTGCTGTCTATACCATTGCCATCTATAGCGTGACGTGGATAGAAAAGAAATGCTCACAACCCAAGTATAAAAGCCAGAAGCAAACAAAAGAAATAAGCCAATAGCAGAGAAATGAGTCTTGGGCTAGAAAATTGATGATTCAGAACAAATATACCGGAAAGCCTGGGTTCCAGAAGGGCCGGGAGGACCATCATCACTATCATTATCACTCTTTTCACCACCATCAACACCGTAAATCTCAGAATGACTGTGGACAGCAGTACAAGCTTGTGTAGCAGACTGTGCCTCCTCAAGCTCATGGATCCTGGTTGCTATAGCATCCATCAACTGCATATGGGAGAATCTGTCCCCAATCGATCTGTGCATGATCCGCACCTCAAACTTTCCACAGCTTTGGTGAAGTTCTTCTGCCCTATCATCCACCCCTTACACACAATGTAAGATCCATGCCTTTGGGGTCCTCATTTGGCCGAAAAAGTGAATCTGTGCAACAGCTTGACGTTGCTTGTTCAAGTTCCACAACTTTTGCATGATGATAACATGGTTCACGGCAACCAGGTTCAGCCCGGTGCCACGAAGGGCTGGAGTCAAGATCAGTGCCGCCTGTCAATCAAGTGAAGCGAACTCTTGTAGTGGCCTATCGTGGTCGGTCGAAGTAACCCCAGAGTGATACAAGATAGGATGAATATCAGCATGAAAGGTTCGGAGGAACCAATTGACACAGGATGCTTGGCCTGGCAATATCCCCAAAATAACCACCATATTTGGTTCTCCTGCTTCAGGGGTGCCCAACAACTGCGGAACGAAAACATCCCAAAGCCCTCTGAACACAGGCCCACTGTGGAAGTTATTGCAATCCCAGTTTTCACGACAGGGCACTCCTCTATCCATTAACTCAGAGTCATCCCAGCTCATATCATTTTCTGGAAAGTCCATGGTAAGGCACCCAAACCGTCACTCGAGTAGCAGGACCTGGAGAGCATTTCACTTGCCACCCTTGGCATCCTCAATCCAACCATCCATTGCGGTGGCCACATTATCAATGTATTGCATGCGTATGTCATGCTTGACAAGGACGGGGATGCGGACCAGGGGGTGCCCATTTGCATCCTTAGTGTCCACAGCGTTGGATAGTCCAAGGCCATAAAATATCTGTGATCTGGTCATAGGCCTCCTCCAATGTTATATTGTCGTGCTTCACCTCAGCAACTATGGACTCAAGTGGACGTGGACAATGGCTATTGAGTTCAGCCTCCTCAGTGACCTGGGAGAACACCAAGTCAGTCTGAACAACCGAATCATCCAGCTTATAGTGCATTGCGGTTCCTGTGAGCTGGATCCAGGATGCGAGATCAATGTTAATTAGGGTGTCGAAGGTGTCTGTTGCTCTGGATTTCGTCGTATAGAATTCATCAAAGATCCCAACCCCCCAAATGCAGCCCTTCAAGAGCAGGGAATCGTTATTGCGGAATCTGTAGGCGCTATAGGAAATCGGATGGATGGCTTTACAGCGTTCAGGGTTGTCTGAAGTATAATTGAGGTCATTATTATTAGGCTGGTGCCGGGTATAGAGGTTGATCAGCTTGAGCCGAGTTGCTGGAATCAAGCTCTGGACTGCGCATTCTCAGGAAGGTACAAGGTTGGCCAAGGCTATGATGATAGAGGATTGTCTGTACACCTCGATATCATTGACAAAGATCAGCGGAACCTCTTCCAATTCTGCCACCGATTTTCCCCCCAAGCATGCTAAAGGTCTACCTGCCGCAGCCTCATCAATTATGTACTTAATGTAGAGTAGTGTGGCAAGTGCGCAATGTGGCTTGCCCAATCCCATATCTGCAGCAATTAGGGGCACAGTGGCATGGTCTGTAAGGATACGGTCCGGAACAAACCAGACACCACAAACTTTATGGTGGAGGAACGATTCCCTAGGGATTCCCGGGATTCTGAGCATGCCAGGCCCGATATCACTTTTGACTGAGGTGAGATGTTCTGCTCCCACCATTATCATGGCATTTATGAACCATTGGTGCTGAAAATTGGTGTTTGGTTGGTCACCGCTGAGTCCGAGAAGAGCCCCATCGCCGGTGGTAGCAGGGTCCACACTTGCAGATACCGTTGCATCCGCGCTAGCTTCCAAGGCATGGTTTTCCCTAACATGTTGGGGGTTCAAATTATCTGGTCCGTTCTAGACCAGCCTGTTAAGTCGGGAAGGCAGTATTGGCATGCAAACTCTATCTGCACATTATGGAAAAATAAATTATATTCTGAAAGTTTGACAATACGTTGTAGCATCACTTACTTGGGGGTCTATACAAGTTATCATCACCAACATTATTACCATCACCGTCATCATCACCATTATCATCACCCCCATCATTATCATTATCATTATCATTATCCTTATCATCATCATGCTTATCATCATTATTAACACCATTATTTTCATGACCATCTTGCTCCGAGCCCACATCCCCATCATTTTTCCCAATACTTGTCGTCCTCTCTTTGCCGCACTTTAACGGCAAAGAATTCCTTTCTCTACCGTCTCCCGGCTTCTCTGGGTTATTGTTCCTTCTCAGGTCCTGCTCGTCCCCCTCTTTAATGGTATAGTCTTGCCAAACCTGTTCCTCGGCCCTGTGACATGTATCGGTTCCTGCATGTATAGCCACCACGTGAATACCAGCATTGGAGCCCACGTTAGGGTGATTAGCTTGCGCAATCATCAATGCCGCGTTCCATGATCCTTTTTCCGAGATACCCGGTTCTATCCTTACAACCTGCTCCCTGCCAGGAAAGAAGTCCAGGTACTCTTTATTCCGTGGGGTGATATTCGCCTTGAGTAGCATGGACTTTGCGCTAAGTGGTGGAGCTCTTCCATGAGCCCAACGGGCAAGGTACGGGAACTTGTTGATGTTAGAATAGGGTGTAGAGTGAGTTCGGGTACTGTCAGGACTGCAGAGGGAGAGGGTGAAAGAGGTGAACCGCAACTCTGGCAGCTCCACTTGTCTTTGAAAGTGAGCTTCCAGGAACCTCGACTTCATTATGCCTTGCCCGCTTCGTGGTAGTCAAAGCCCTCCTTGTAGCTGACAGGCTGCTGGTAGCCAAGGGGTTCCTTAGAGCTGGGGGGTTCATGGTATCCGGGGGGCGCCTGAGAGCCTGGGGGCTCCTGAGAGTCAAGGGGCCCATGGCAGCCCTGGGGTTTGTGGTGGTCTTGTTGGTCCTGGGGGCTCTGGGGGTCCGGGTAGTTGCAGGGGCAGTGGCAGTGGCCGGAGTTGCGGGGGTTACGTGCAAGAAACAAGGTTTTGTGTGTTTGGCAAGAACTTGGACGGCAGAGGCTCTGGCGGCTTCAGCATCCACTGTGTCTTTTTTAATATTATTGCGGACCTTCGTCCCCTGCTGTATGATGGATTGTGTAGCGCACGCCACACGATCCGCTGGATTCACAAAGCTTGCTTCAGCCCAGTAGGTTGTGAAGTCGGGATACATTCAAATGAGCCCAGAGTTCTAATCAGTGATCTTCCCCTCATCTACAAGAACCACTGGTCCGGCGACAAGGTCCGGCTGCTGCTGACGAAACCAGGTCCTTTTGAAGTTCGAAACCCATATTTTTCAGTCCTTGTCGCCTGTACTGGGAAAACCAAGTTTCACACAAATGCTGGCTGCCGTGGGTGCCTATCTCAGAATGTCTGTGTTCTACCCTCCAATATTAAGGTAGTAACCCTGGTCGTAGCAAATAGTAAGAGCTTTGCTTACCAAATTTTATTGCTATTTTAGTTAGAAAGACTTAGTCGGCAGGGTTACTAGGTTGGCCGAGTCGGTTGTTTTATGTGTTAAGAATGTTAGATGGTCTGAAAATGGTAAGAATGGAAGTTTCGAGTATGGAAGCTTGGGATTTGCATACCTATTTGGTCACTGTGTAGTACATATGTGTATCTTTCAACCATTCTGATATTTGCGGTCTGGGGCAAGGCCGAATGTTTGAGTTTTATTAGGAAAGAGTGTAAATCAGCAAAGAGGCAGGTGAGGTCCAGCAAACCATATCTATGCCTGGATGCAGGAAATTGGCCCGGCTTGCGCCAGATACCTTGTGAGTCCGGATTCTTCTTCTCTTCCCGAATCGCACCAACTGCTCTGCAATGCCAATTTCCTTTCTCCAAAGACACCATATACTGTGCTCCAGCCCCCCCCAAATACATACCTCTCCCCGCGGCCCTCTTCTTTTGATCACCCCCGGTGGCCCTTGCCCTGTATGCCCACCCAACCATTGTTTTTCCTGGATCCTGCCGTCGGAGGCTTACTAAATTCCGCAACTTGCCTCCCGACACTTCATGTTCATTCAAGTCCCCGGCATGAAGAAGCCGAACACAGGTGGGCTCCTGTACTCAGGTATCCGACTCAAGAATCTTCCACTGTGTTCATATCGTTCATGCCCTTGACAGTTATTTTTCTATCCAACTGTGTCCGCTGATCTCTGGCAGATCCCCACCGCGTTTCATATTCTAACCCATCCTCTCACGTTTATCTCCAACAAAAAGACAATTGACGTCTGGCAAGGCAGACTTGCCCCGGAGGCCTAGTGCATCCGGATTCTCTTTTTGTTTTCCAATCACGCCCAGTACCTTTCAACGCCAATTTACTTTCTTCAAACAATCCATATGCTATGCTCCAGACCCCCCCGGCCTAGATAGCTCTCCCACCTGCCGTCTTCTTTCTATCACGCCCAGTGCCCCCTTCATTCCCACCCACTATTCTTTGTCCCTGATCCTGCCATCGCGCGCCGACTAGATTCAACAACTGGCCTCCGGATACTTCACGTTCATCCAAGTTCTCGGAATGAATAAGCCACACACAGGGGGGCTCCTGGACTATGAATTCTGACTCCAAGATCCCCCACTGTGTTCATACTCTTCATGCAGGGGATCTTTATTTTTCGGTCCTACTGCGTCCGTGGGCTAATCCACACCATTTTTGGGTTAACAACCCATCCTCTGCCACTTCTCCCAGACAGAGTTCTCTCTATCCGGATCCAGGCGGGCCTCAAACTATAGTTCTTTGTTTTTAATATTTTAGGTTTCTATTTCTATCTTCTGACTAAATATGTAGATAGAAAGTTTCAATAAATGTCATTAAATGTCAGCAGATCAATCTGGTGATTTGCTAGCCATATCCTACCACAATAAGGAACCACATCTGCCTGCCCAACCACGACTCCAATATCAATTTACCTTATGTCCCGACAATTGCGCTACTTGCAGACTCGTATATGCCCACTTGACCCATGAAGTCTGCCACCATTCACTGGATCAACTACTTGCACAAATGCTAGCCGACTTGCAACCCCTGTCCGCACATTTCTTTTCTTAAAATGCCCTACCAAGCGTGCCACAGCCCGTCTACGAAGTTTACCATACCTATCCATTCTGCCAGTCTGTATCCATATCCAATCATTTCTTGTACCAGAGTTTGGGAATCACTTCTTTCTTGTACAGCACGCATGATGAACTTGGAAGATATTAGTTTCTTCAAAGTCTGGAACAGGAATTTTTGAGCTGCGTGCATAGCTCAGGCCGACAGAATTTTAGTTCGCTGGGTGCAACTGGGAGCAGCCATTCCTTAGTAACAGCCTGACAGATGTAGTAAACCAATTCCACCGACAAGTCATCATAGGGAATCTCTCATTCATGGCAAACCTCAAAAACTGTGTCTACATTCAGGGTCCGCCCTTTTCAGACTTGGCATGCAATCCGGTGGGGCAGGCAGGTCTCCATAACTGTCCATTGACTCAAAACGCTGATGTTGTCAGTTCCATCAGCATCGTCCACTGTCCGTAATAAGTCCTTTGCAACTAATATCGTTCCAATAGTGTGTTGCCGGCCATATTGTTCCAAGATCTGTCGTGCCGCTTCATTTATATTTGACCTGCAGTACCCTTCCTTGATCTGGTCTGTATGTGCCAGCTTGCCGATATCTGTGGAATATATTGGAACTCACCCAAAATGTCGTATATGCTGTACAAAGTGATTTACGTAATGCATTTTAATAAAATTGAAGAGGTTTTCCCTCTGGACCAATTCTACCAATTGATAGGCACTTTCAATTAGGACTTCACCCAGTGGCTGACGCCATTTGACAGCGGATCCAGTGCCAACCCTAGTTCTCTGCTCATTTGCAATCTGTTTCCTCTAATTCCGATCCTGAGGTGGAGCCTGTGCGTCTCCAGCCTTTGTTGTACGGAACTTGAGAAATATAGCCTTTGCTTTTGTAAAAAGTTGAGAGATCCAGTTATATCTAACGGAGCGTCTATAGCGTATGACTGTGAAAGTGAGTCATCACGGTGAAACCAATCTGGGTGCAGACAAACTGTAAGGTCCACTTAAAACGTAGTTGTTAAGACCTATCTGGATTTCGCAATGCGCACGCTAATACGGCTCAAATGCTTCGGCCAAGGATTTGTATTTCCTGGCCTTGCTACTGTGCGACTTCTCGATTAGCCGCTTTTGGGGCATAGTAACTGGGATATGGCGGCAATTCTTTCCAGATATCATCAAATGCCTACTGCTCTTTATGCTTTTTCAGGAATCCTTTAACCAATTTCATCATATGCTTAAAAAGTCCTAGATAAATGTTGTGTAAATGGTCAGGTTTCTGAATGTTAGCAGGGTTTACTCAGTAGAGTACGGAGAATACATTGCAGTACAATTTCACCCTAACGTGATGAAAATAGTCCCCAATATGGGTGGCTAGTCTTTGTTTGTATTCCCTTGTCATACGCGCATAATTGGCATAGTCCCGTGGCTTGTATGTGTATTATGGATCCGGACCAAGTTCGGTGACCGGAACTTCAAACTGAGGGCAGGAAATACTGGTTATTCCGTGCAATGTGGTATGCTCAACATGATCATCAATCCAGGCTGATAAGATTGGAAAGCATAGGCGCCTTTGTCAATCTGCCCAGTCTATCACTGTGCCGTCTCCGGCAATCTCATGCAATGGGGCCAGAATGAGATAGAAGACATCCTGCAGAGGATCAGCATTCATCTGCCACTAGGGGTCGTCAGTGCTGACTGATTTATGAATCAGGTTTGGTAGTACAGGCAGCAAAGCAAGTAGTAGGATTGGCATCTTTGTTGGGCTATTTCGCATTTAGGAAAAGTTATTGGGAATGTATAGATATACCGGCCACGCTTTCTTATCTCTGAGAAGTTCTTGAGGTGAGTCTGGTCAGACAATCTGATAACAGGAAGAACCGTCGCGCTGGTGGGGAGTGCTTACTATTAATTGATCATACTACTATACAGGTAAGTGATTGCGGACTTATCATACCTGAGTTTCACACAACAAATCTCCTGTGTGGATCTCACAGGATAATCAATTACCACTTGAATCATATTCGCATATCGGCGTATAAACCATTTCTCCTCAGTAAGAGACCTGCCGGATGAGGTAGCGGACAGAGGATACAATATTTCGGTAGTTGATCAAGCTTAAATGTTCCCAGCTGTCTAGCTTTGCCTTGGTCCATGACACATTTTCTCTGAATGGGTCCAGAGTTTCAAGCTGCTTTTCCAATGTGTAGGCAGAACTAAATGATCCGTGTTCCATTCCACCCAAGCTTTTGGCAAAGTAATCATTAATCCATGTCTTCGGCACCATGCTCCTTACAAACCAGATAGCCAAAATGAAGTTGTGCTAGGAATATAATAGGCCCTGTCGATTATCGAGCATGGCCTGGTTAATCTTCTCATATCCTGTAACATCGCGAATTCGTCTGCCAGCACCAGTGATGGTTTTCTGACTACCCGAGATCAACTTATCCGGCTCTCCTGAAAGGTCCTCCAAGTCTGAATCTAGATCTATATCAGTGCCTCTATCCTGTTAGCTACCTGAATTATAGCCTAAAATTGCCAGGTTAAACAAATAGTCCAAATTTCCCCCGCCCTCTCCAACTTGATCTCCGTCACTAGTGACGCATTAGTTGACTCATACATCCTGTATAAAAGATGTTCGCGGAGATCAAGTTCCAGGCCAAGAGTCCGCGATCTCAGAGCAGAAAAGCTAATATCATGATGCATCATCTAAACATGTTTTTAATAGGAAGCAGCGTACTAATAACTCTGGCAACAACAGGCGCACTTCGTGGCCATCCTCCTCGAATTTGTCATTTCTGTTCTGTTTCTGTTTCAAGGTGGTAGTATCTGGTAGTGTATCACCTGCGGGAGCCGATGAATATCATCTTGAAAGCTAATGGCCAATGGCTTGTAAACTTGAAAAGAAAAAAGAGGAGTGTCCGGGTGGTCGTCGTAAGGATCAAGTAGTTGGGGTGTAAGATTTTCAAGTTAGGTCTTCGGGCCGTTCAGAACAAGGATCTTGGCAGACACCTGCTGCTCTTCTGGGGCTCAAAAGTCTATTTCAAGCTTACATAAAATGCTAGAAGCAACCTCATGTTCGTCCTAAACACTTCCTTGTTTGTACAGCGTGCAAGTGTTTACCTGATGAAAGCTCTCCGTGGCCTATATGAACAACATCTTTCCTCCTTCCTTCCTTCCACGAACAATCTCCTCTCCACCTCCGGCGATTGAAATCTCAATACAATGAGAAATCATCGTCAACTCTACCCCCTCCCTCTCCTGTCCTGTGATGGCCTCACTGCCTAGGAGTGTGACAACACTACCTTCTTCTTCTTTTATTATGGCCTCGCCTTGAGAAAGCGTTGTCCTAGAAGTTGTTTGAAGGCTCCTCTCATCCACCCACTCGTCTCACGGTCGCAAGCCTCGCTTAGCGGTCGCCCTGGTCGGCTTTACTCCTTTCTACGTTTACGGTCAGCGTTACGGTGTCCGGATCTTGGTGAAAGTACGCCCCCGGTTCTATGGCTTGTCCCTCGCTGGGGAAAGCTTTGGTCAGTAACTTCGAGGTACTCGCTACCATTCTCTCGGTCCGAAATCTCTCGAGCATGGCCTGTTTGTCGGTTGTTTCTAGCGAGTTGGCTGCCTTCCACCCCCTCTCCTCGCCCCATCGTTTTGTCCCGCAGCCCGGTTACAGCCACCACCTTGTCCCTCCCTCGCCTTCACTTACACGGTTGGCTTGGATCACTCTTTCAGCTGGCATCCTCTCTGCCTGGTGGCTCCACTCGCCCCCCGCGGCTGCCCGTGCTCGCATTTCTCGGTTAGGACTATTCCTGGTATTGCACCGCCTCCTTGAACGACTTTAAAGCCTAGGACGATGTAATTGTCCTACCTGTCTCTTTCCTGTTATGATTGCTCCTGTATTATGATGGGTGATGGCCGGCCCGCTTTCGAGATCGTTAGTGTAGTGTTTACTCTATGTCTTGTTTGGGTTTTCTTCTCATGGGTTCCCCTTGTTTGTGTTTCCTTTCGTTTGTATTGGTTACACTTTTCGCTCTTTGTTTTGCTGTTCAGGCAGCGTTCTTATTTGTCAGGGGGTAGGAGTTTATGGCAAGTGGTTTTCCTGTTGTTTCCTGCTTGTAGGGTTTTGGGGATTTACTTTGTCGTCCGCTTCGGCCAGCCGATGTTGTTCTTCTCTCTTGTCTGCGAGATCGTGTGGTTGGGCCCACACCAGAGGGTCTTGGGATGATGGCTTTTTCCACTGGCGCCAGATTGGATTGGGGTTTTTTCTTGGCCATATCTGATGATGCATGCCTGTTTTGTACCCGGTAGTTGTAGAACCAAATGCAAGTTGATATAAAAAAGAAAAAAAATAAAAAAAGAACCTCCTTCATACCTTCAGTTTACGGCAAGTGGTTTTCCTGTTGTTTCCTGTCTGTGGGGTTTTGGGGATTTACTGTGTTGTCCCCTTAGCCGGCTTTGTATTTCTCTCTTGCTCACAGGATCGTGCAGTTAGGCCCACACCAGAGGGTCTTAGGATGATGGCTTTTTCCACTGGTGCCGGCGTGGAGTTGAGGGTTTTTCTTGGCCATATCTGACGATGCATGTCTGATTTGTACCCGTGTAGTAGTAAAACAAATGCAAAACTGAGATAAAAAAAAACAAAAAACAAAACCTCCTTCCTTCCTTCCAAGCTCCGCCCCCACTATTTTCCCCCCCCTACCTTTCATCTCTCACCTTAACACCATTAGCTTCTGGTGTACCTCACCCTCATGCACACAACTCGCACCTGCGATCCGGCTTTATAGGTACAATGGCCACCCAAAATCCCTCCGCCCAGTCCACCCAGCACTCCTCCCGGGCCCCGACTTCTCTCTCCTCACAACGGCTACATACAATCGCTCAGTTCCTTACGCAGACAAAGTCACTCATTGGACTGGCCGCCGAGCCTATCCCAAGTCTCACGGAAGATGAACTGTCCTCCCTCACCCCGGGGGAAGCGGTTCTGATCTCCCTGCTCTCCTCTGCTACGCAAGGACTCGTCTCCCTCACCGGACGATTCAGCGCTCTGGAGAAATCCATCACCCCCCTCCGCACCGTCCCTGCGGCAATTGAGGAGCTCTCTGACATGTACGCTCTGCTCGATTCTCGTACCAGCGAAGTGCAGAAAGCCGTGGACGCCACTAACTCCGCCATTTCCTCTTTGGGCAAAGACACCCAGAGCTTATTTAGAGATATCGCCTCCAGAGTCTCATTCCCCACAACAGTTCGCCCCGCCGCTCCCATTACGGCGCCTGCCGTCCCACCCAACATGGTCCCCCTCAGGCAAAACCAGACCAAACCTACCCCCACCTACGCCAAAGCCGGCATGCCGCTACCCCAGTAAAAGAGAAAGGGTAAGCCCACGTCGGCGGCCTCCCTCTCCAAGGCTCTCCTTGCCGATGGGCCCCACCCAGTGCCCTCTCCCCCAAACCTGCCCAAAGTGGAAAGGCGTTTCTACGCCCCAAGGCTCACCCCACTACCCCACCCGAACCCTCTAGCGATCAGGGCCAAGGCCTCCGATGTCGTCGCCTCCATTCTGAGGGAGGCCCAGTCCCCCCTCCCGCGCTCATTCATTGTCTCGATCAGTCATAAGGGAGCCATCTCCCTTAGAGTTAACGATCCCCATACGCCTGCTCATCATACTCTCCCTTTTTCGATGCCTTCTCTGCCAAGCTCAACCAAGCCTTCGTCGTCGGCGACTCCCCATTGCAACCCTTCAGGATGGCCCTGAACTTCATTAAGGTTGCTATTCACAGACTTCCCACTCCTCTCCTCCCTGACTCCAACGAGCGACTGTTCCCCTTCCTACGGCACTCTGTCCACAATGCTAAGGGAATTCACATACGTACCTCCCCTTTCCTCAAACCAGACCCCGAGACAAGAATACTTAAAAAGGCCACCTCGGTTATTGTCACCATCCACCCGGATCTCCTCGATGATTTCCTTAAACCATTTTATCTCCTTTGCCAACTCCGCAGAGCCGAACGTGCCTTCTGGAAGTCCCCACTGGGTATCTGCTCCAACTGCTCCGCCTTCGGACACCCTGCCCCCCTCTGCAAACTCAACCACCCCGTCTGCCCCCTATGCTCCCTTCACCACACCAGGAAGGAACACAGATGCCAGAATCCCTCTTGCCCCAATGAAGGCAACCTCAAAGTGGTCTCCAACTGTTGCCCCTCCTCCCCCCTCAAGTACCCCAACTGCCAGGGCCAACACCAAGCCTCAGACCGTGATTGCCCTAACCGCCCTGCGGATCCACGAAAACCGCCCCCGCCCTCCCCAGAGCAGGTGGAGGGCGACGACAATGCTGATGACATGGATAGCTCCGCTCCCAACACTTCTTCTCTGCTTGTGAGCAGACTCTTGCCGCCCTTTGATCCCACTACCCCCTGACCCTCTAGCACCGGGCCCCTCACCGTGCCTCCCACCCCAGCACGTCACACCCCAGGACGCAGTGGCCCCCTCCCCAAGGCAGTCCCGATGGCCTTCTCCTCCTCCTCCGGAATGGGCTCTGCCTGTTAATGTCGCCAAACGCTGCAAGCTCCGTCACCCTGTCTAAAATCTGCCCTCTTTGTGGATGTTAAAGGTGCTTTTGACCATGTATCCAGAGTACAACTACTCTTCGTACTTCAATCTTTAGGCTTTCCACCAGCAGTACTCTCTTGGACAGACACCTTCCTCTCAGACAG
>QOVD01002131.1:7058-58798 GCA_003521225.1 Tuber microsphaerosporum
TGTTGAGTGCGGGGGGTGGAGGGGGAGCATTCTTAGTGGGGAGGTGGTTGTTATGGGTTTTGGTTTTGACAGTAGACTGTTTGTGGTTAGGAATATTGGCTTGAGGCTCTGCGGGTGTGGCGCAAAGCCAGCGCAGGCGACCGGGGCAGCGCTGGTGCCCGCTGTGAAAATGGGCAGTGCCTGGGTGCTTGTAAACAACCCTATGTCGTGCTTGATCTTGTAAAGAGTGGCAACAAAAAAGGAGGGCTCCCCTTAGGCACAATGTTTTTTTGTCTGGGCCCTGAGCGGTAGTCTATATTGTAGAGGTCAAAAGTCCGCAGGTTCCTGATGCCTCCTATCTAATCCCCAGGGCCCCCGACAACGATAGCCTACCATAGCCAAGGGCTTTTTGTATAACTCCCGAAACCTCATTGCACTATCAACTGCTATGCTCTACCCGAGACTGTTGCTAGACAGTAATTTCCACATAAATAGCCTCATAAAGCCGAAATACTTCCCTCAGGGCATGGTCCTTCAAAGGAGCCAAGAAGGCCACTAGCAGTGCCCTGCCATACCGGATAGCCAATACCAAAAAACTCCATCCGCCCTGCATAAATCAAAGAAAAGGAATTTTCCACGAGTGCTAGCTTGCACTCCACCCCAATTATAATCATAGTCAACACCACCTCAATAACATATCAAGGATGCTATGAGTGTTGCCGAAGAGGGCGCTGTAAGAGGCCACCGTCCATGCGTAAATTCCCAAGCACAAAAAAACTCAATACCCTAAAACAGCTACCAGCGTCTTATTAAGCTTTGTAATACAACATTCATAAGAAGCTCAATCACGTTCTAGAGCACTGGGCTCTCATGCACCCGGTCTTCCAAAGGCTTAACCCCCTCCCTATTCATTTTCCGAGAGACCTTCTCCACATCCCTCCAAACCCTCAAGATATTCTCCCCGGCAATCAAGCTAGCCTGGCGATCCGTAACCCCTCTCCTCAACAACTCCTCAAACAACTTTGGATACCTAGAAACATCCTCCAGTCCCACCGGAACCATCCCAATTCCATCGAAATCCGAACCAATACCAACATGCTCCCAACCAATCTTCTTT
This sequence comes from Tuber microsphaerosporum, assembly GCA_003521225.1. NCBI lineage: Eukaryota > Fungi > Ascomycota > Pezizomycetes > Pezizales > Tuberaceae > Tuber > Tuber microsphaerosporum. Next base: position 8,155 of record QOVD01002131.1, read on the forward strand.
CCAATGTATTCCACGTGATCCGCTACGTCTTCCAATCTCGCCTCGCCGTCACCGCGCTTGACGAACATTGGGTAAAAGTTCACCATCACGACGCCGTTGTTCTCCTTGACCTTTTCCAGCGCCTCATCCTTAACGTTGCGGGGGTGGTCGCAGACAGCGTATGCGGAGGAATGGCTGTAGATTACGGGGGCGCTGGTAACCTTGAACGTGTCCATCTGTGTATCGTGCGAGGTATGGGAGAGGTCGACGATCATGCCTAGCCGGTTCATCTCCTTGACGATATCTTTGCCGTCGTTGCTTAGCCCCCCCCAGAGAGTATTATTCACGGGGAGCGCGCTGTCGGCGTATTTGTTATTGCAGTTATGCGTTAGCGTTACATAGAGGACTCCGAGGGAATGGTAGAGGCGGAGATTAGAAGCTGAGTTGCCTATTTGGTGCAAACCTTCAGCACCCATCACTGAGGCGATCTTGCCATAGTAATGTGCGTGTCTTGCGGCGAGAGGAGAGAATGTCAGAGCAAGGTCGGGGTAGGCGTCGGCCAGGCGGTGGACCAGGTCTATTTGTTGTAAAGTGGTTTGCACGCTTAGGTAGTAGACTTCATCGTCTGTTTCCTTAGTGTCGGGACATGGAACGAATACGCTCCAGAAGGTACCCTAGAGAATAATCGATCAATGTCTATTCACGGCGGGGAACGAGGTGAATAGTGATTAATACCCCAACACGCCCCTTCTTCAACCTCGGAAGATCAACTTGGCGCGGCAATGAAGTATCAAATGTAAAATTGTTATTGTAAATCATGTTTCCAAAAAGATCTCTTATCGCAAAGGGCAGATCATTATGCCCATCTTTTTCCGCTCAGAAAAAAAAAAGTCAATCACCCCGCTTATCATCAGGGCAGCTCAGGTTGCATGATACTCACCGATCAACGGTGTAGACCGAAGGATACGTTCCACCCGTTTTTCGATCGACCAATACGATTTTCTACACCCGTGAATGCTATCCCTCAAATGAAACCCTCCGAGTAAGGTCAAGCCGGCAAGGAGCACAAAGAAGATTCTCAGGATGTGGTTTTTGCGGGCTTGCCTCCTTCCCCCGAGATCCGAGGGCCGAAGTGAGGGGGCTTGTTCTGGTATTGACTTTTCCATGCTGTGGCTGTGTTGGCTAATCGTGAAGTGGGTTAGTCACGGATGTGCTCAATGTTTACTTTATGATTGTGAGAAGCCAAATCAACACGGGCAAGCTAACCGTATCCAATAATATCTTGGCGTCACTACACCCAACGAGGCAGTAGATTTGTCCATCCTTGAATCACAGGCGGACGTGAATTGGCACAAGTGCCGATTTGTAGTCTTCTGCACTGGCTATACCGTACTGCACTGCACTTGCATGGTACTGTACCAGTATACTCGATAGGGAGGTTTCGCTGGGCTACCCTAAGTTTTAAGTAAAGCGGGTGGGTCGTGTAGACGGGTTTCCTGTAGAGGTTTTGCTATGGAAGCCCAATCTGACTGAACAAATTAACAATTTTAGTCTACCGGTAATTGCCAATGATTACCTCATGGTTGGCTGGTGATACGAAAGAGATAAATATGGTTTCTGTCAACAAAAGTGCAAACAATAAACTGTACGGACATCGAAACCGCCAACGAGCCCTACGGTAGGGGAGCACATAGGAGCCAAAACAGCCCCCACGGGTAGTGCAATCCAACCGATAAACGCTAGCAATTCCCTAAAACGTCTAGGACTTGTCCTCTCATGCTTCATTATCGGAAGAACTAGAATACACCTGGACGTAACCTAGGGCTCGAAAAATATCCTCCAATACCTCCGCCTGGACGTCTTCAAAAGCCTCGAGTGGCTAAGCGTAGGTATGCCGAGTGACCGCCGGACCCCAGAACCTTTCACAGCACGCGACATCGCCCTGCTGAGCACATATCATACCCAAACACCCGGCAACTGAGCGCTTCCCTGCGCCTCTCCACGAATGGAATTTCTAGCCTGAGTAGTGCACACCCTCCCCGCCCCGAGCTGCTAGAGCTCTCGCACCTGAGCAAGGACTAGGAGCCCGGTGTCGTTGCGCGCGGGCTAGTATTAATGATCCATAGACTGAAATATCGCGCATTAGTCACGACAGGCAAAAGCTTTCGCTAGAGCGCATATTTTGCATAGTAAGGTTCGGACGGTTGATGGGCAGGGTGGCAGGGCTTCCGTGTACGGCGAGAGTCTTGAGGATTTGGCTTTTGGGGGAGCGAATCTGTTCTCGATTTTGCGAAGATTGCGTTGGGGACCGAGGTGTGCACGCATTGAAATACGGAGGATGGGATGGAAGGGGATCGGGGAGGGGGATTGTGTTGGTTGGGTTTTGGTAAGAGTTGTATTTGTACTACATTGTTTGGTTAGAAGTTTGAAATGGCGTTAGCGATCGAATAGATAGTTTTTTTTCCATGGGAAATCTTATCATAAAGTGTAAATGTCAGCTCACTGCATCACACTTCGGAGTTTCACAATCAGCAAGTAGGCTACAGTGTTGAGAAAACCCCATTTTAGAAATCTACGTTTCAATATTCCACCGAGTGATATACTGTGCACCGCTCTGCTAAACATTCTCAAACTCAAACCTCGGATTCCCAGGTTCCGCGCTCTCAGCCATAGTCGGAATATCCACTTCCTCCTCGCCGCCGCCATCAACCCTCTTCCCCTTCCCATTCTCTTCGATAATCACAACCCTAACCTCCACCGCGCCAGTCATCTTGCCAATCCCGGCAACAACCTCCTTTAGCACGGCAACTTCATTAAACACCAACTTCCTATCGAAAACCATCTCGTACGGTTCCACCTGCAGCCTGCGCTTGATACCCTGCACGAAGGGCATAGCCTTCTTCATCTCGCCCATTCCCGCGATGCGCGCGTTCAGCACTTTATCGTCAGTGCGTAGCGCGAGCGTGTCGAAGGTCTCCCGGATGAGGTCGATATACTTTTCCTGCCAGGTCGGGTACGCCAGTGCGACGAATATTGTGAGGCGCTTAGGTTTACTGGCGTCGTAGGCGACGAATTTGCCCTTCGCTTTGCGTTTGGCTTGCGCAGCTTCGGCGGAGGTTATGTTTGAGGTTGTTGTGTGCACGTAGGAGAGGGCAGCGGTGAGTTCGGTGGAAACCGGTGCACTGGGGGTTGGAAAGAGGGCATTTTGGATGCTCGTTGGCTTCTGGAGGACTTCGCGGTAGATGTAGTCTGCCCAGTGGGGGGCGAAGGGGGTGATTAGCAAAGCTTGGACTTCGACAAAGCGGGATATTAGATCTTTGTGTGGGCGGATAGTGGCAGTTGCTTCGCGGTAGGTGTCGCGTGCGGCTTGGAATTCATAAAAGCCGGTTTTTAGGGCGAGTTTGTAAGATGTGCTATTTTAGGATGGGTAGGTTAGTGTGATGGGGTGTGGAGGAGAAACAGGAGGGGGTAGAGGATATTTACCTCTCATAATGTTCACGAGTTTGCCCAATCAACTGGTTCATTTCGTTTTCAAAGACACGGTCCCAGAAGGTGTCTTTTGGCCCTTCTCTGAGTTTACCGGCTTCGGCGTCGCGGACCATATCTTCACACCATTCCTTCAGGGTGTACAAACGAAGGATGGCCGCGTTAGAAACCTAGAGCAATTAGCCACCGTATTGAGGATTAGAAGGGCAAAATACACCTTCTCCTCAAAGTTCGCATCCTCAACACCATCACCAGCGTCGGCAAACGCAATTCTAGCAGCATCGGCACCATACTTCTTCACTGTCTCCTCAAGAGTCAGGAAGTTTCCAGTATGCTTACTCATTTTTTCGCCATTCAACATCAAGTGACCGTTCGCACGAACCCCCTGGGGCCAGTATTGTGGCGGGAAGAGCGCTATGTGAATGTACAAGAAGAAGGTCAGGTGGTTCTGGATAAGATCCTTCCCCGAAACACGGACATCAAGAGGGTAAAAGTATTCAAACTCTCTGCGCAGTTTCTTAAGCCATTCCTCCGAGATGCCGGACTCCTTGATAACCTCCGGGGAGAGATCACGGCGAGTAAAGATATAGTCCCAAACCTCATCGGTCATCTGCTCAGGCTTAATGCCAGCAGGACCAATACTAGCACCATCGAGAGAAGTGTGCAGGAAGTGCGCAATAGTGTAGTACGCCATGTAGATAGTCGAATCCGATAAACTCTCAACAAGGAATTGAGGATCCCACGGAAGCTTACTCCCGAGACCATAAGAGCGTGCACAAGCCCACTGGTTTAGCCAAGCAAGATTTGCCATAAAGCCGTTCTTTGTCTCCTCATGGAATGTATTGAGCTTATCGCTAACCAATGCCTCAGTTTCCTGTCTCCAGTTCGTCTCTCCATAGTCAAGATACCACTGATCACAGAGGGCTACGACGCAAGAGTCTCCAGAACGGGAAAGAACATGGCCCTCTGGTTCGCTGTAGACGAACGCCTCTTTCTTGTTTAATAAGATCTCACGAACTTTAGGCTTGGCCTTCTCAACCTTCTCGCCCTTGAAATCACCAATGAGCATAGTTCCCTGGTAGAAACCTTCCTTATATGCAAGCTCCTTCGCTTCGGCTAATGGCTTGGTGTCTTTTGGTGAATTGATCTTCATCTTCTTCACTAGGAACTCGGCCGTCAGCTCTCCGTATGAAGGGGTCCTAATGATGGGAGTAATCTCGAGCTCCGCCCACTCCTTCTTGATCTTGTAGTAGTCTGCCTTCTTAGCAAGGTCTTTGACGGTAGCATAGTCATCTGGGGAATCGGATGGAACAGAGGTAACTACACCAGTGCCTTTGGTAGCAAGGACTGATTCCATAGGGAGAACACGGACACCGTCTTTGTGTACCGAGAGAGGTGCGTGAACCAAAGTACCAATAAGAGATTGGCCTTGTAGGGTGCCAACAGATGGGAAGACGCCACGTTCAGGGAAAACACCCTGGAAAGCCATATTCCGGGCGGCACGTTCGGTACAAACGTAGAACTCGGTAGGTGAAACCTGGTAGACGCCATATGAAATCTTAGGACCAACAAAGCAGCAAGTTTGACCATACCTAACTTCATCAGTCAAAACTCATATATATAGGAGAAGAAACTTACATAGTCTCAGGCCTTAGTGTAGCTGCAACTAGGAAAACCTCAGCACCTTCAGGGAGATTGCCAGAAACTTCCTTTTTCCCTTCCTCGGTCCACTCCAGTACCTTCAACTTAATAGCGGTATACTCCTGCGGCCCAAGCCCCTCACCGTCGCTCCTGTCATGATCCATACAGGGCTGACCATCCTTCGGCGAGTAAATAGTATACCTCTCCCCAAACTTGATTTTCCCCAGCTCCTTCAACCTATTCATCTGCCAGCGTACAAAAGCGTCATAATACGGATTCGCATCTGTAGTGACAAACGACCTCCTCCAATCGATTCTCAACCCCAGGCTCGTGCAATCTCTCATACAGATTGGGGGGAAGTACTTGAGCCAGTACTCAGGCTCGGCGAACTGGTGAATCTCTTCTAGGGGGATACCTAGGGCCAGCATGATCTGAAATTGATACCTCAGCTTGACCGCCTTCGCCGCGGCTTTACCTTTCTTTGCAGCGAACTTAGTAACGTCTTCCTTTGTCGCAGCATTGGCTGGTGGAGGTTGCGACTCTTCATCTTCCTCTTCAGGCACGTCCTCAAAGTTCTTGCCGAAGAGCTCTACCTCCCTCTTGATCTTGTCGGAAGAGGCCTTAATCGGCATACCTGTACAGTGAAAGCCGAGGGGGAACAAGGCTCGCTTCCCTGTCATGCGCTGGTAACCGGTTGCGAATTCTACTTTACTGAGGGAGAAAGAGTGCCCGGCATGTAGACTTCCATTCATGTATGGGTACGCCATGCAGCCGAAGAATTTGGGGTAGTGCTCACGGAGGAGGTCTGGGTCGGTCGTGGGGTCTTCTTCTAAAGTTGGTGCATCGATTTCGAATAATTTGTCATCAGCCCATTTTGCCTGGTATTTCTTTTCTATTGCTATGAGGGTATCTCGTTTTTCGGTCTAGTAGATACTTGTTAGCTGGGACACCTAGAGTAGTGGTTTAGTGAGAGTAAGGAGAGGGGGAGTAGTAAGAAATAAGGCATACGTTCTCGAGCTTCAGAGTAGCCTTAGACGCATTTGATGGATCTGTAGCAATAGTAGTCGCCATGGTCGCAATAGTTTATCTATCCCTATAGAAGGATGATCTTTGTTGTGTTGTCTCGTCTTGCCCGTTGTCAAATCACGGGCGTCTTAAGCTGAGATGAGTGGAGACGTGTTTGTTCCTGAGTCAAAAACTGCCCCGCGTTGCCCCACCATCGCCAAGCAATAGTCACCTGACCCTCTAGCGATATCAAATTTCGGACCCCACATAGAATCAATGTTATAGAAGACTAATTTATAGTAGGAGGAATTGGGGGCTTATACACGATTTTTAAGTCTGGAAGTGGGGTATTAGTGCTGTACATGAAGAACTTTTATTCAATATAGACCGAAAATTTACATCCCCCTCTCCAACTCCTCCAGCTCCCTCTTTTGAGATTCAGTTAAGCCATCGTCGTCAACTGCCTCCCCCTCCACAGCCCCTTCGTCTGCACCTTCCTCGGATGCCTCCTCAAATAGCTCGCCTGCCTTCTTCTTCTCCTCCCTCTGCTGGACCAATTCCGCAGCAGCTCTATAATCGCCAATACTCAACCTTGGGGAACCCGACATAATATCCTTCTCAGAATCCACATGTTGCTTCCATTCTGCAATCCTCTCCGCAAGCCTTTCACTCTGCTCCGACAGCCATGGGTATAGGTCACCGATCCCGACGAGTATGTCCTTGGCCCCAAGCAGTCCTTCAAGAACCGGAGTATAGTCGACGATAACCTTTAGGAGGTTGTGAACATGCTTTTTCCGATTCATGATCGGGTGCTTGTGCTTCGTCGGCACCGGACACTCCCACTCGACTCGGTCCCAGCACTCATCCTTTAGAAGGCGACACAGCTTCTCCGTCTCACCCTCGAAGTCAGCTCTGTCGTTGTAGCGGAGGCAGTCATCTGCAAAAACACCCAGCGCCGTTCCAATGACCACCGGGTCCCGCTTTAATCGCTCAGCTGGATTGGCTTTGATAGCAGTGTTGACAAAGAGTCTCATAAAATCGTTAGCATGCTGGACAGCTCTAGTAGAGAAATGCTTATCGGGCACCGCCTGCTCGACCAATGTACTGCGCATGCATTCCCGAGCGATGGGCTTGGTGAGATAGAAGTTGTATTTCTTCACATTTTTAACGATCCGGATTATCAAGTCCACCCTTCCCTTAAGATTGCAAGTCCGGAGAATCTTTTGCTTGTGGCCTTCGCTTAGCGGGACCCCCGCCTGCCGGAGACCCAGCAGGAAGGGGAGGATGTTGTTAATCTCGCTTGGGTCACTCATTGCGTTGATCATATTCGTGACCTCGCGTGCGCCGAGCCAACCCGGTACGCGGGTGTTTGGTAGAAGTCGGACCTTCTCGTTGGCGATTTCGACGAAGAAGGGCTCGCTGAGGAGTTTCTCATGGTTTTTTTTTTTTCGGATGAGTTGTTTGTGCTCGTACAACAGGTGGGAGGGGAGGACCAATTCTTGCCGAAATTTGGCGAGCCTTTCTCCCAATTCCAGATCAATGGTTGGCTTGAATTGTGGTAGTGGTTCTTTCAAGTGGGGGAATTGTTAGAGTGTCCTTGTTAGAAAGCAATTAGGGAAGAGGAAGGAGGAGAAAATACCATTTAATCGCATGAGAAAAGGACAAGAAGCAAATCCCCGGGCTGGTACCGCACCCTGTAGTGAGACCCGGCAAGAAAGGATCGTAATCCGAAATCGCACTCCCAAAGCCATGATGTTCAGAAGGGTTTTTGAAGAACGTCCTGAAATTCCAAATGGAGGAGGGAAGTTCTTGGCAGCAACCCCCCACCCCGAGTTCTAGCATTGCAGTCCAAACCCCACCACGCGCATTCCCCATCACGCTTCCCAGCATCGTGAGCATCAACATCTGCGACACCTTCAACTCTGAAAAAGATCCCCAACAACAGAGCATACCACTACCACCATCACGACACCATAACAATGACCTCCAAATCCTTCCGGCCACTAACTATCCTCCTCCACCGCCGCGCCGCCTCAACCCTCTCCTCCACCGCCACCTACACCCTCCGACCCCGAACCCACTTCGCAACCCGCCCAAACCCTACTCTCCCTCGCCGTCGTATAAAAGTCCACCCGCCACCCCCTGGGCCACCAACCGAAAACCCAATATCCGTGCTCACGGCGGCACAAATCAAAGCCCTGGATCCGAGTGACTCCCGCGCAGAGCTATTCTCCCGGGGCAACCCGCAGGCGATCCGACCAGGCGACATCGTCTACGTGCGACGCAAGAATGGTGAACCATTTTCCGGGGTGCTGCTGAATATTCGGCGGCGCGGCATTGACACCTCGATTCTGCTCAGGGACCACTTAACGAAGTTGGGGGTGGAGATGTGGTTGAAGGTTTACTCGCCCATCATCGACAGTATTAACCTCGTGCAGCGGAAGGAGAATAAGGCGAGGAGGGCGAAGTTGTATTATATGCGGTACGTTGAAGTGCGTGCGGGAGTGGGGATGGGTGGGGGGGAGGAAACTAATGAGTTGTGTTTAGGGAGCCGAAGCACGATTTCGGTCCAGTCAGGGGTATTGTGTCGGATTGGGTGCGGAAGAGTTACGCTGCGAAGAAGGGGTCGGCGGATAAAGCTGGTCAGAGTGCTGGGCAGAAAGGACAGAAAGAACAGAAGGCGAAGAAGGCGAAGAAATGACGATTATTGACTTTCCAAACACCTCTTCACCTTACTCCCACGCCTGGTAGGTAGTAATTCACGATGCACAATAGATCAAAAACGTAGCCCTCTATTTGATCGATCAGTAGGTATCATAATATTATATACACCAAGCTAGATCAGATATTTACAATCATCTACAATTTGATCATCCACCACCCATTACATCATATTACAATCCCTCCCCCTTTGCAACTAGTTCCGCCCCCATCTCTTGCAACACAAACTTTTGTATCTTCCCACTGGCAGTCTTGGGATAGACGTCCACCCAGAATACGTATTTCGGGACTGTTACCTTGTTAGCCTTTTACCCTATTATATCCTAGGCGTTCCCTAGGAGCATGTTATATGATAGCATACCCAAATGATGCGACAACTTCTCACGAACCCACCCCCTAACCTCATTCGCTGTCAAACCCCCCTCCTTCCTCACAAACGCTGTGACAACCTCTCCGTATCTCTCATCTTTAAGCCCTACAACCGAAGACTCGACAATCCTTGGATGAGCGAGTAGGCAATTTTCAATTTCGAGAGGGTGCTTTGAGAATTAGCCCTGCCAGCATTAGTCTAAGGTTCTAGGGGACCTACAATGTTTTCCCCGCCCCGAATAATCAGATCTCCTAATCTCCCAGTAATCTTAATATACCCGTTCTCGTCCATTTCTGCTTCGTCTCTGGTCTACCCAGCCCAATCCAATTAATTAGCCCTATAGTAGAAGAGAGCAAGTAGTAGAGGTGGGATGGGGATCACTTACATGCATCCACAGCTTCCCGTTCTCATCTTTAGTCATAACCTCCGCTGTACGGATTGGATCGTCCCAGTAGCCCTTCTGTAGGAGGTACCCGGATACCGCTAGTTCGCCGCGCTTACCTATGGGGAGGATCTTTGTACGGTCGGTGGTGGAGACTACTTTTGCTCTATTTGCGAATGTTAGCATGAAGAGGGGGGAAGGGGAGGGGACGCACTCGACGTGCGGCAGTAACCTGCCAACACTATCGACTCGTTTCTCAAGCGGGTCATCGGTAGTAGTCATTGCAGAAACTGGTGATGTTTCAGTCATTCTACGAACCCCGTCAGCCATTATACAATCACCCATCAGATCACAGTATCTCACTCACCCATAGCATATAGCTACATCCCCACCCCAACCGGATCCTTCATTAATTTTCCACACTGACCAAACTTGGAGGGCCCCATACTTAGCTCTGTCAGGTTCAACTTCCTGTGCAACTTCTTCATCAATTCCTTCGGAATACTACTCCCGGCCGCAATCCCAGTTCTTAAATGCTCGAAACCTTTCTGCTCCACCTCCCCGCTGGCTAACAGTTCTAGTTCCGCCGTGAACATTGTCGGCACGCCGTACAGTGCCGTGCACTTTTCCTGCTGCACGGCGCGAAGGGTAGCCTTCGCGTCGAAGCATTCGGTAGGGAATACGATGCAGGAGGCGTGTGTTGCAGATGCCATGTAGCCTAGGACGCTACCAAAACAGCTGGCTCTGTGTTAGTAGTGAGCATAGGAAGGGATGGGTGGAGGAGTGGGGAATACTGGAATAACGGCGGAGGGCAGCATATAACATCCTTATTGGTCAAGAGCATTCTATCACCAATACTCTTCCCATTATTCAGTATAGAGCGATGGGTTAAGCATGCAGCTTTTGGCATGCTCGTCGTCCTATCATACTCCCTCTAAATCAGCCCCTACATTCCCCGTTCCATCCTTGTATATACAACTCACCCACTAGTAAACTGAATATTAACAACATCATTAACCCCCATCCCCTCCTCGGCCAAATGTGCCTTTCCCTTCCCATCCTCCAGCACATCCGGAAACTCCGAAAACGACTTAAAACTATCCCCCCTTCCTCTGCCCTTTGTATTATTGACAACAACAACCCTCCTCAGCGAGGGCACCAACTCACTGGCAATTGCCCCCACACTTTCGCAGCCTGGCACTAACTCCCTCAATAATTCAGAATTACCCCTCGGTGGCTTCCAAGGCAGGTTCGTTTCAAGCCCTATAAGTAAGTGCGTAGTAGAAAGGTGGTTTAAGGCTGAGGCTACTTGTGCAGTGCTGAATGAGGGGTTGAGAGGTACAAGAACAGCTCCAAGCTTAAATATGGCATACGTCGCGAGCGCGAACTCGATATTATTCCCTAGCGAAACGGCGACTCTGTCGCCGCGCTGCACACCCAGGTTCCTGAGGCCATGCGCGAGGGAGGTGGATTGTGTGTGTAGGGAGGAGTACGTGAGGCGGGAGTTTTGGTGTGAGGAGATTACGCTGGTAGCGTTAGCTCTAGAAGCCATGGGGAAGGGAAAGATGAACGAACGCGAGAGAATCCCCGTACTCACGGACTGTTTCTGCTAGGTGTGCGCCTGTGGTTAACTCTAGTAATGGCGGCTGGTAGAGTAGGTTAGCTACATTGGAACATTGGAATGTGTAGACATTCAGGATAAGATACCTCAGTAGGTCCTTTGCAGCAACTCTCCGTCAAGAACCCCCTGCTCCCTCCTGCCACTCTTCCTCCCACTCCACGACAGCGGTGCCTCCGCCCTAAGGCCACAGCTCGCGCAAGCGACCTGAGCAACATCCTAGTATTCAACCCAACTAAATCCAACCCCCAAAAACAACACTCCGGACAGGTTAAGTACCAACCTGTGAGGGCATATATACAGAATCCCGAACCCAAGTTGGGACGAGATTGGGGGGTTACCCGCGCGCACGGACCTTGTCCACACATGGATGTGGGGCACGCTAGAGTTAGATGCGTGCGGGGAGTGGCGGGGGCCGAGCCGCGGCAGGTATTGAAGTTCCGGGAAGGGGGGTTAGGGGATTAATTTATTCGGAGTTTGTTATCCTACGGTGGTTTACCATAGTTATAATAGTCACCTGGAGTATCGTCTGTTTGGTGGTGGTTTACCGTAACTTGAGCCCAAGCCTGAGTTAGGTTAGTATCGCCAGAAAATACATTTTGATTCATGAGCTAGGCTTGATCTACCGTGGGTCTATCGGCTTCATAATTGAATTTATATTCTCCATTCTTACTATCAATTCACTTGATCTTCATTCCTAACTTACGTAGCAAAACGAGAGCCTAGATAGCGGCATGCTGAGCCAATGCCTAGTAACTTAATTTATTTCTAGTGGCTTTGAGTTGCAAGAAATAGTCCTCAGCCGCCATATATCACCCCGTGATTCAAGGCAGAAGGCGAAGCATCCCTCCATTCCTGTGACAGTGATCATTCCCATGGCAACACTCATACCAATACCAACCATTTCCATGGCAATTGCAATGTACTTCGGGCAACAGAAAAGCCGGTACCAAGTGTAAACGGCCACTACCGCGCGATAGACGTGGGTTTTTACTGGTGGTGTATCGTGCTCTATTCGTTAGGTGTCATGAGCATACAGCCAGGACCCTACCATAATATTAAATGAATTAGTATTCAACTAACCAAACCACCTAGATACTATTAATCAAAGCATCCACGACACGGTATATACAATTCCCCCCTCTCCCTCTTGCCTCCCATTTTTCCCCCAGCACACACCACCATACCGCACACTCACTTTCCCCCCTTCGCTCTCTTATATTCATTCCCCGCCGCTCCCTCCTCCGTCTGAATCATGGCTGTAAGCCTCCTCATCTTCTCATGATACTCCTTGCTACTCTTCTTATCCTCTTTCAACTTCTCCCTAGCAATAAACCTCGAGTCCTTCCTCAGCTCTCTTAAGGCGCCCTTCTTCTCACGCTTATACTCTGCCTTCAACTTCGACAGGGCAACGCGGCCCGCATTGGGGTCGTAGGAGCGCTTGTCGAGGGAGTACGTCTCTTCGAATTTCGGTATGTAGGTTTTAATAGGGAGGGGACGGTGGTAGTGGAGAGTTAGGGGGCGGAGGCTCTTGCGGGCATGGAGAAGATGGCTTTCTAAACTGGCTTTGGTCGCGAGGAGCTGCGGGGGAGGTGTTAGTTAGGTTATAATACTAGAAGAAGGCGGGGAACTGTGATGAAAAGGAATGTACATTTTCTCGATGAGCACTTCCGACGGCGGATTTATTGCTCTTGTGTAGAAGATGTTCTATTATTTCTAAGGCTGGCTCGAAAATCATTGTAAAGGCGGTTTTGCCGACCCAGAGGCCTACCATGCTTTCTAATAGACTTGCCAACGTTGCCAAGAGTGATAATTGGATATCGCGCCTGTCCGCTCCGCCCTTCTTCTCCGTATTGAACATATCTGCAAAACTCATTTTGCGTACTTCCACGGTTCCTTTCTGCAGAGGCTTTTGTATCCGGAGCGATGCTTCCGGCTCCTCGTACGGAAAGGTGCCTGATAGCTTCTCCTGCCTCACCGGCGCGAGGAGTGAAAGTGCGCGGAGGACGAAATGCGCAGCCTCGGGAACGTACCGTTTTGATAGACGTTGGTATTGGACGCACATTGTTACTAGATATGTCCCTATTCCTAGTCTTGACAGAGAGTTAGGGGATACTTGTCCGAGCCATTGGCAGATTACAATCATTGCCGGAGTGACAACTTGGTGGAAGTGGTCACTCGTGGGAAATATCGTGCTAATCGCAGTGAAGAGGATCAAGTCCCCGGCTTTCAAGTCTCCCGTAGAACGCTGCTCACGTATGAGGCTTAGGTGTTTGCGAAAGGCCCTTGATACAGTATCTGGATAGGATTTTGCGAGAGCATGGAGATGGCGGATTAGGGTATCTATGGGCTTGAAGGGCGGTGCAGATGGGGCTTCATCAGCAACTAGGAGTATGTGTTGCAGAAGGATTTCGGAGAATCGCTAGATATCTATCAGCTACGATACTTTAGTCTGACCATAAGGGATTTCTTACAGCAAGCTTGTGCTTGTTTTCGGCATCAAGTTTGGGATGGTGTAGAACTCTGATTCTCTGAACAACGGTTGGAAGATCCTCTATTGAGGTATCTTGAACAATCTCTAGAAACTCCTGGTGCGTCTGTGGGCAAGGAAAAGTGAATGCGAGTTTATCGTCCCTGCTACCTACCTTCGAAAGGTTGGCGACGCTTGGTTTCGTTTCTGTACTCCCCGGGCTGCTCCCAAGGACTCCAAGGAAATCGTCATCTCCGTCCTCTTCAAGTTCATCACCAGAACCACCCGCGCCACCATAACCAGAGCCATAGTCGTCTGAATGTTCAGCATCAGAGGCATTGACTTCTCCATTTTCGTCAACGTCAACATACCCATCTTCTGACACCTCATAATCACCGTCGACCAACTCGTCGGGATTGATATTCCCTCCAACAGGCGCCATAGGGACACCAGTTCCCAGTCCGTATTCGGCCGCATCCCCAAAGTCTACTTCGTCATCTCCACCTGGGGCTTCTCCCTCATCCCTATTGTCTCCCTCTCCTCTCATCCTCTTTTGGCGGGCCTCCTCGAGCTTCTTTAGCCTCTCACTCTCCTCCTGTAATTTCTCCTCTTCAGTTTTAGTTCTCTCACTCGGTTTCGAGCGCTTGTCGAACGCCATTTCTCGGACTGCCGCATCATAATTATATTCTCTCTCTTGCATTCTTGCCAGTCTCTCTGGGTTAATACTAGAGTCTGGCTCAGATCTCGCCTTGACCTCCTCCCATCCAGGCACGGGTTCATTATTAGCTCCCGTGGCCGGACCAGTAGTAGACGGTCCTTTAGTTCCCAAAAGCGCCCAGATGTCATTCATCTGCGCATCTAATTTCTCACGTTCCTCGTCGTCGTCCTCTTTGGCTTTTTGGCGCTCGTATTTGTGAAGTCTCGATTTAGCAATTACTTCCTTCATAACCTCAGCTTTACTCTTTTTGCGCTCGGGGGAGGCATCCTCGCCCTCTGAGCCTTCCCTATCTAATGGTCGTTTTCGGGTGGGTTCATCATCCGAGAGCATCAAGCCATTCTGAGCGTCAAATTCATCTGCAAGGCCCCCGAGGGATTGGCCGAAATGAGTCAGTTCATTGTCGTCGTCGTCGTCGAGATTGAATATGTCGCCCCCACGGACTCGTTTCTGTACAAGGAAATAGTTAGTTGGAGAACACCATAAACACCCTTTAGTAATGCACCTGTTTTTCCTTGGTGAATCGCTCGAGCATTTTCTCTTCCGGAGTCATTGTGGGATCGTTCTCTCCGAAACGTCTATCCAAGATCCCACCAGCTTTATTCCTCTTCCGCATCTCGACCAACAATGTCCGTTTTCTCTATACGCAATTGTATTAGCCACCTAGCACTCCCAAAACAATTCACAGAACGCACATTTTCCTCTCCAATCTGCTTGCTCAAACCGGGTCGCCCTTGCGCACCCTTAACCTTGCCCCTCCCAATCACCGCATGTTTCTCCTGAGTTATCTTGACTTCGAAAGAATTGAACTCCTCTCGAATGGTCTGTAACGTAGCATTTCGATCAAGTCTAGAGTCGCTTCTAGTAGTCGATTGCCTCTGTGTCTTGGCCGCTCTCTTCGATTTCTGCTGACCGGTTATACCTGCAGCCCGGAGCGATGCCTTTAGGCGTTTGAGTTGAGACTCCGGCATGGTTCGTAAAGTGAAGAAAAGGTCTTGGAGAGGAAATTTGGGGGAAATAACTTGGTGAGGATCTCGCCAAGACCTTGAAATCCTCTATTGGCCGGGTAACGGGTCTTTTTTCCCAAGTGTTTCCTCCAAGTCAAGCGATAAGATAAAAAAAAGTTCAACGCAAAAGGTGGGACTGCTGAGCATTTCCCCCACACTTGCTTTCAA
Source organism: Tuber microsphaerosporum (assembly GCA_003521225.1). Taxonomy (NCBI): domain Eukaryota; kingdom Fungi; phylum Ascomycota; class Pezizomycetes; order Pezizales; family Tuberaceae; genus Tuber; species Tuber microsphaerosporum. The sequence continues at coordinate 23,717 of QOVD01002131.1, forward strand.
CCAGTCTCTGCTGGAACAGCATCAACCGAAAAGACCAACTATAAAAACCACCAAGGGCGACTGTTAAAACGAAGGGATTGATATTTTAGAGAAATTTCTATCCAAGCACAAATCGCAAAATATGAGTGCCTCCGCTGTGCATCATCACAGGCCTACTACAAAACAGTCTCACAAATCGTTCAAAAGTCGACATGCGACAAAATCTTCTTTGAAAACTAAAAGTAAAGGTACATGGTCCATTGCCATACAAATTACATGTAAACCAAGCTAAATTTACATACAGGCAAAGTCCATGATCCAGATACTTTCAACCGGAAGAGTCCCCACCAGCAAACAATGTCGAAAATAGATCGCCGAAATAAAAATCGCCAAGTGGCGCAAAACAAGCACAAGGACCTTATCCGTGAGACCAAAATATTTGATGGGCGAAAAGGTGCTCCAAGAATTGTCGCTGTGGTGCCATTGTGTGAGGATGGGGATGCGCAAGCCGCGATTAGGCAACTTAAGGAGGTAGAAGGTGATATTCCAGATATTGGGACAATTACCACTAGGTATGTGTGCCCCATGTGTAGTGGGAGGAAGCGCTTAGGCTAATCAAGTCAGAATTGAGAGGTTCAAGCAGAAGATACAATGGATTGTGGTGAAGCGAGATTTGCTCTCCGTATTGGACGCTTGTAAAGTGGCCGACTTCGTAGTATTAGTGCTTTCTGCCAAGCAAGAGGTGGACGAGCATGGGGAACTCCTTTTACGCAGTATCGAAGCGCAGGGAATCTCAAATACCATCCCGGCAGTCCAGGTAATATCTCTATGACATTCTAAAAGACTGAATTTGCACTAATAATTCCAGCATCTCGAAACTATTGAGCCAGCCAAACAACGATCAGATATCAAGAAATCTCTCCTTAGCTATATTTCACATTTCTTCCCTTCATTGAACAAAATTCACGCCTTCGAGTCCGAACAAGAGTCATCGAACATCATCCGCACACTTTGCACGTCAACTCCAAAAGGTGTCCACTGGAGAGATGCAAGAAGCTATCTACTTGCCGATGATGTGCAATGGAGCGAGCAAGAGGGTCTTGTAATTGACGGCGTAGTCCGTGGGAAAGGCCTAAAAGCAGATAGACTAATACATATTCCCGGTCACGGAGACTTCCAGATTGAAAAGGTCAGAGCTCTGCCAATTCTCCTAAAGCAGGCAACTAATCACCTACTCTAGATCTGTGAATACCCTAATTCCCCAAAATCGGCTGACGTAATGGCCATAGACACCGACATGCCAGGCCCCAAAGTCCTCGACGCTCCCACAGCATCACAAGACGACCTTGCATACCTTGCTCCGGAAGAGGTCCACATGTCAGACACTGACTTCCCAGACACAATATCCGAAGCCCCTACATCAATGACTACAACATCCCGCAAGGGAGTCCTCTTGGATGGCCACCATTACTTCGACGACGAAATCGACGAACCCGTTACCACCCTCCCAAGCCGTCCAAGAAAACTCCCCAAGGGAACATCTGCTTACCAAGCCGCCTGGATACTAGATGACGATATTGGCAGCGAAGACTCTGGAGTGGAAGACAACGATGAAGACATGAACATGACCTTTGATGACCCCCCAGTGCAGCCTGAAGACGGTGAGGAAGGTTTAGCACCACCGGCACTGACTGAAGTTGGCACCGAATTCGGTGACGAGGCAAGGTCCGAGATGTTCCTGGACCCTGCGCCGGAGCTGGAACTCCAGCAAATTGCGGAATTCCGCAAGTCCCGGGTGACCGAGTTAGCCGAAGATCGGGAATTCCCTGACGAGATAGAGCTTCACCCAAATGTGCTCGCCCGCGAGCGCCTCAGCCGATATAGAGGATTAAAGTCCCTCCGTACATCCCCGTGGGAAACGGAAGAAGATCGCCCTTTCCAACCCACAGACTGGGACCGCCTGGCGAAAATCACAGATTACAAATCCGCCAAAAACAAACTCACCCGTGAGGCCCTCGTCGGCGGCGTCCCCGCGGGCACGAAAGTCCAAATCTACATCCGAAACGGCCCCGCCAACCTCGCCGGCTCCCCTGCTCCCGCCAACAAACCATTAGCGATATTCTCCCTCCTAAGACACGAGCATAAACAAGCCGTTGTAAACCTCTCAATAACTCCCTCCTCAAGCCTCACCACCCCCATAAAATCCAAAGACCAACTTTTGGTGCAAGTCGGCCCCCGCCGCCTCCTCACATCCCCACTCTACAGCCAATCCAATGCCGTAGGCAGAAACAACGTGACGAAATTCGAGCGCTTCCTGATCCCCGGTCGAACTTCAGTCGCAACATTCGTCGGCCCTCTGCTCTGGGGCAATGCTCCAGCAATCTACTTCCAACGCTCCGAAGCCTCCGGAGAATTGAGCCTAGTAGGAACAGGCAGCTTCCTATCAGCAGACCAAAGCCGTATAATAGCGAAGCGCATAGTCCTCACTGGCCACCCCTTCAAGATTCACAAAAAGTTGGTGACTGTACGGTACATGTTCTTCAACGCGGAGGATGTGGCGTGGTTTAAGGCTCTGCCGCTGTTCACGAAGCGCGGAAGGAGTGGGTTTATCAAGGAGAGCTTGGGAACGCACGGGTATTTTAAGGCTACGTTCGATGGGAGAATCAATCCGCAAGACGCTGTTGCTATAAGTAAGTTCCCTCTTCCTCTTCAATGGTGGTAGTGGTGGTAGTAGAATTTGGAGCTAATATGCTAGTAGGTCTTTATAAGAGGGTTTTTCCGCGGGGGTCGGTGGAGTTTAGGGGGTAGGTGATGAAACTGATTTTTGAATGGGGAAGTGGGGAGAGCTGGCTAGATATGTATGACTATCAAGTAACATCTTTTTATGAACGGTGATGATAGACCGGGTTTCTTTTTTTCCCTTGTCCTTTCTATATCTTACCTGGTTTTCCGAATTCTCATCACTGGCTACTCGTGCTCACGCGTCCGACACTGTGTCACCCTCCAATACTATAAAATCTCTATAGCATTCAGAATTTGCAATCCCCCCACCAAACCAAAGGAACCAGACTTTTTCGTCTATTTCTTTCCTCCTAATTCTCATTCTATTTTATCTGTTTTTTCCGCCACTTGCCGATTTCATGCCCAAGTCTAGTGCCGGACCCTATGATACCACCTCGCAGTAGTATTGATTTACCCATTAGCTCTATTGAGAACGGAAGGGCTAAGGTCTTTCATCTTAGAGCTATGAGAAGATTCTTGGAATAATTGTTATAATAGTGGAAGTTTCCGCATGTTTCCGAAGCGCTGCGCGTGGCTCCATTTGTTTCGGTAGAACTGGTGACCAGCGCGGAAGGGTTTCCAGCTATGATATGTCTCCTCCTTTGTTATTACAGCATTAAGCAGAGGAATGGGACTATACATGAGAGAATAGAGATACGGGTGGCGATCCATGGATGGACTAAAAAGCTTTTATTATGCTCTATATGCCTCTGCCGCCACTGCCAGCCCAGTACGAAAGAGAAAGCGAACGAAGTTTATGGCTATACCTTCCTCACTCAAGTACCTTTCCTACCCAACATCCAAGCCTAAAGCGATTCCACTCACTTCCGCACTACGCCATTTATCAGATACATCAACATTTCAACCTTTCAGTCTTCATATGGCAGGTAGGATCCATCATCTTTTTTTCTTCCTACTACACGCCACATAGTGTATATCACGAGCCGACTCGAGTCGAGCCTGGCCATGGGCTTGAGCTGGCTCGGGTGATGAGCAAAGAGAATCGAGCCTGGCATATATAGGCTCGTGGAGGAAAACTCGAGCTGGCTCGAGCCTGACTATGTTAATCAATGCAAGATATCACATGTTCGAAGGTAGAGCTGGAAGGTCTAGGGAGAAAGATTCAGTAGATTTGAGTGGAGAATAAAACATGCAAATGGTAAAAACAAAGAAAAATCAAAATCAAGTACGAGTTGAACGTTCACGGAAGAGTCTGAAGATTGATGGAGACTAGTCTGACTCTGCTTCACATAATTGAGATCTAGGAAATATATGTCCTTAGAATCAGGCTATAGAGTACGAGAAAATATTTGATATGCATCCTATGATATGCGGCCACCCAGTGACCTTTAGCTCTCTAATGCTGTATGCAAACGGATTCCCATAAGAAAACCCTTTTCTGATATTAAAATTACTAATTTTCCTTCTTTCCGGGCATGAACTGGGATTCTTATTGCGATACCCGTCCCTTCCCGCTCGCATTAACCCCTCCCATCACTTGTCTCCTTCGAGTCCTGTTCCCTTCCGCCTCACCCGTTCCCCGATTTGAGATGAAATGTTGAGAAAAGGCAATCTCACAAAAGCTCGAGTCTAAGTTTATGCCGGCTCGAGCTGGCTCGGCTCGAGGAATTAGTTGGCTTGGATGGCTCGAGCTTCTCCACTCGTGGCAAACACTAATCCCACATAATGGACAGCCCATCGTGAGAGGAGTATCCAATACGAACTCTAAGGCCCGTCTCCCGCCAATTGCACGGAAGTTATTTAGTTATTAAACACCTTATACTGCGCCAGATAAACATCTCACCGAATAGCGTCGCTAGAGTGAATACTTACCCCGTCGAGAGGTGGACTGTTTTTATCTCTTTTTTCGACTAAGATCTAGGATAAGTCAATGTCTTATATTCTTGTTCATAGATCATTTATAGCAGAAGATATGTTCCCGGGAGAGATATTATAGGCGTTAATCGCCGATTTGTAGCGATAGAATCACTTGGGGTGTGGGGGGGCAATCGTAGCCGGAATATCAGAAGTGAAGGTGGATTTGGCTAAGGGTAAGACAGGACCCGGACGGGCACCACGTATATTGATGGTGTATGTTGCAATCCGGGAGTACTACAAGGCTCCTAACCCACAATGACCCGCTCAAGGCATTGCGCCAGACTTCAAAGCCATGCATTACGAGTGTAACACTCAGTATCATAAGTTTAACTTTGCGAAGGTCTAGTTCAGAGGCTTCGAGTGATGTTTGGTGATGACATCTAGCAGCATGATCATGGACGCCTTATCCAGAGCTCAGGTTACAAGTTCCACGCCGGAAAACAGAAAATCCAACCAAGATCATATTCCTAAAAATAAAAATAAAATCTGCCCTCCTCAAACCCCAGAATCATCCTGTTCCACTTTATAAGTAGTATTCCATTTATTCCACGCATTGCAAGTGTCTTGAATAGCCTTCTTGTTCTTAATCGTCCGTTCGATGTTCTCCTGATCTTCCATGATCTGCATTGCGAGGCCACTGCTAGCGTGCCAGGCGATGTGGCAATGTACGAGCTAACGGATAAGAAAAAAAATCATCAGTCATGCCTTTAGGGGTAGATGGGAGGAGACATTGTGAAACTAACCCATATGCCCGGATTATCAGTTTTGAAAGCGATGACGATATACCCCCCCGCCGGTAGGAGGGCGACGTCACGGCGAGGGGGATTATTGTAGTTCATATTGTTAAAGGCGTCGGCAGCAGTCCAGTTCGTAGTGTCCCATTCTGTATCGTTTTGGGCCAAGAGAACGAAGTCGTGCCCGTGAAGCTATTAATATATTACACGCTGTTAGTTAATTGGGAGAGAAATGGTGGAGGTGCTTGGAGATATGACTGACATGGATAGGGTGTCTGGCCGGGATAGCTAGCTTTCTAGTGTTGTGTCCGGATGGGATTGTTAAATTGCCTGAGACCTGTCAGCATCTCAAACGCCTACAACGTTGTCCAAGGATAGAAGTTTCTAAACCTACCAGTAATGACTAGGACCACCCACTATCCATAAAAAAAATCTAGTCAGTGGCCCGAACACCTTTTTAAGAGAACAAAAAAAAACCCTCTCGAGAAGCGCAGTAAACACACCTTATCCTGATAATCCTCCGGAATAATCGCCAACTCTGGATTCGAAGTGTTCACATTCTGCCCAAGATTCAAAATTGTTGGGTTTCCCCAGTCCAGCCACCTAAGTGATATCACGCATGTCAGGCCCCACTTCCTAACGAACCTACGAACGACTTCCGCCCGCCATTCAACATAACAACTTACATAGGAAGCGAGGCAATATCCCATCGGGCATAGTTACCATGGGACTGGGCTGTCGGCAGGGTCAGGCCAACTTCATAAGTATCGGAGGTATAGTTATTCGCATAATCCCCAGGATTCAAAATCTTTGGCACGACGGGTACGAGACTTTTCATATCTTCATCGTCGCAGTCATCAGGCTCTGTGGTTTGACCAGCTTGCGTTTTCCAGAAGTTGGATACGGGGAGGGTGTATGTGGAGTTAGTGAAATACCGGATAATACCGGTTTGCTTGACGGGGAATTGGATGTTGTTACAGCCATCTGTAGGGACTTGGGGGCTGTTAGCCATGAATACTGACAGGGAGGAGAGGGGAATCACTTGTCCGAATCCAGTAGTCCATGTTTACAGAATCATCTGGGTTTAAAGCGTCCACCGAAGGGTTCGCCTCAATAATCACGCTATATCTTTGGCCTATGATGCGAAATAAGTTTCTACTTATTCTGTATCCCCGCGATCGGCAGCTAAAAGATAGGCGATACTCACCAATACCGATGTTCAAATACTTTGTCGTATAAGGTTGTATAGGCACAAAATCCGCAGAAACAACCGTGAGGATATGGTTGTCAATTGAGAACTTGAACTGCGATGCGGTGGACGTGTTGATCAATCTCAATAAGTACTTCTTCCCTTTTTCAAACTTAAGCTCGTAGTAATTGGCAGGAGGCCCAACACATCTCGGGTCTCCCTGGACACAAGGGAATCGACCTACGAAGTTTCAGCTTGCTATGTGAAGCATCGCTTCAGGATAATATGCACATACCTCTGCCTTGGAGTAGATTGCTTTGCATTAGTGGGGGTCCAGTTGTAAGCTCTTGGAAGAAGTCAATGAAGGCTGTCTCATGCGACCAGTCGCTGACGAGAACCGCGCCGACGTCGACATCGTAATTTGCACTTTGAGGACCGTGGATGATTATTGGGCCTGGATCGATCGATGTTAGGTTAAGGTATCAGAGTAGGATGAAGCAATTGCCTACCAAGGACTCCATCGGGATATTGCAAAGAGTAATGGCTAAAGTTGTTAGAGCGAACTTTGACCCCCCGGGTGAATGGCTTAGATTTCGACCCTACCTGTGATACCACGAGTGCCCGTACTCCGTTGCACGAAATCTGTATGTGTAGGTGTGTTTGGGCTATGAGCATTATGAGCCTTAAGCATTACATTATGGCGCCTTATAGCAGGGGCTTCAGGCAAACTTACGGCAATTGGGCATTGAGTAATTCCCTGTGATTTTCAGTCAGCCACCACAGGATAGATATTTGTTCACGGGGTACCACTTGCATTCACACCATCAGCTTCATTACTGTTCAACTGCCTGAAGCCATGCCAATGAATAGTGGTGCCGTTATCCTTCATCTTATTCGTGACATGGATAGCTTAATTTCGCTTAGTACCGTGATTCTGCTCAGAGGCCTTACTATCCTAATAATAGGGGGCAGCTTACTAAGTTGATCACCCCAGCATGCCTCGAGGAGTGGTCCGGGGTACGTCCCATTCACTAACTTCGCTTTGGTTTTAACGTATCCATCAGGAGCAGTCCTGCCATCAGTGATCTCAAGCCAGTACTAAATCACATTTAGCTAGCTGATATTGCCTACCACACGGAGAAAAAAAAGTGGATGTGATAAATACCTCTCTATGCGTCCCATCCGGCCAACTAAACTCATAATCCGTATTGATATCGTAACCATTTGGGGCCCACGGTTTGTTTGGCCTAAACCAGCACGACCGATTGCCAGGAGTGTTGCAAGGGATCAGGTTCTCATTGATTCCTTTAGGGCTATAGTTTGGACACTTGAAGTTGGTAGAAGGAATCAGCGCATTCGCTCCCCCAATGCTAGGCAGGGTGGGTAGGAGCCCGCCGGCATCTAGTATCTCCTGGTTAAGGCCGCTACCTTCATGCCCTAGAAGGCCGAAGGACCGAACGATATGAAGTAGAAATTTGAGCAGTTCCATTTCCGAATGGTAATTCAGAATTTTGGAGTTTACCTATTCTGGCCTGTCTAGAGAGGGCTTTTTAAAGGATAGAAAAATAAAATATTTTCTTCTCCCCCCTCTCTAATACGAGATAGGACATGTCGTAAGCAACTAATACTGGGAATACCCCATGTTAAGGCAGTCAGTCAGTCTAGCCCCCTGCAAAAGAGCCAGAAAGACAGCCTGTTGTGGGCTAGCCCATGATGGACAGCACAGTGCGTATGTTCAGCTTGAATATTGACATAACTGCATTCGGTACTCTCCGTAGCTGAAGAAAGCTTGATCACCTTAGCGGTGATACCGGTACTGCTCGAGTATCAGCCGCCAACAATTGAGTTCGCATTTAGAGAGTGTGGGCAGTACTCCATTCTTTTCGGTGCGGTACTATACCCATTAAGGGTTTAAAGTTCAAAGTTGATGCAGCGGCCCGCAGGAAAAAGTTCCTACTTGAGCCGAAAAGAGAAGTGAGACATTGGGGTTCAACTGCTCTCGGTAGCACCTCTACTGTGACTCGAACGCCCACAAAATATCTAGCACGCATTAATATTAAGTGATGGTGGTGCGGGAAAAAGAGGGGAAGTTTGACTGATGGATGGAGTGGGTCCGGCTCTGCCGCTTGATTTACAGTACAAGGGTCCGGCATAAAGTCTTCGCACACGCTAATTTGTGACCTCACCAGTTTTTAACAATATTTTGCGGGTAAGCCACTTTGGTGTGTGCGAAGACTTTATGCCGGACCCTTGTACCGGTGTGACCTGGGGCAGTATCATAGGGTAGTTTTAGCAGTCGAGCGAATGTTTGTGGGCTCACTAAAACCCTTGTATTGTAGATAGCTTGGCATGCAGAATTTTCTGCACATAAGCCTCCCTTCTCTTTCTGTAACTAGACAAGCGCGACAACACACGGTGATTACGGAATAGTCAACGTTTCCTTTCTCTAACCCAATTGGGTGCTGTGCTTTCTCCTTTATCCATCCCTTGTCCTACACGATAAGCAGGTCACTGTCAAGTCAACTCTCTATCTGTTTATCGTCCGGTTTAGTAGAAGGTCACAGTCACCCCAGCAAGGTCGGATACGGCACGCGCACGGCACCATCCAACTAAAGGGCAGTAGAGAGAGAGCCCGTCACCGGTACTCTAATACCCTGCTATCGATCACAGTTCAATCGTCGTATTCGGTCAGTATGCCAGGATTCTACTTACTCTACGATCATCAATCATCAAATACAAGCTAACATATAGATAAATCGTTGCACTAGATCGATATTCTCACATATTAAACGACAGAGGGAGGGAAATTTTACGGAATTCTCAGTCCCACCCTCATACCCAAGAAATAACCCTGCGCAACAATTCCAGTACTCGAGTACACAAGGCTGACAAAAGCAAGCACTTTAGATGCAATTGCCATAACAAAACATTTAGGGCTGAAACATATCCCCCTGCACACACCCACCATTGCTACCGGACTTGTCAGATCTCTTTCTCTGCTACGCCCGGCAGTGACAAGGCATCCCTATCAAGCCGGGTAGAACGGAAGGAAGAAACACAAACAAAACAGGGAAGGTGAGAAGGGGGAGTCGACAGATATCTGGCTTGGTCGGTGATACAAAAAAAGCTTCCCAGAGGATCTCCATATCGTCACGAGCTGCCTATTATTGGGCTAAAAGATCTCGGACAGATTACAAAAAGAGCAAATCATTTCCACTTCCTCGAGATCTCGGGGAGTTCTACCGGCACACTAGCCTTACCCGACACTATACGAGCACGGTACAACATATCAAAAACTGCCATCCGATGATCAAATACCCATCCAACACGAAATACTGTACTCATACTTGTACCACCCCATGATATAATACTATCGGCTACACAAAGCTGAGACCTTTTTAAATTCCAGCCAATTCAAGATCATCTTCAAGGAGCAAAGGAGCTGCAAGCAAGCTTGTTTTCGGCATAGCTATAATTATTCGGCGCTACAGGCTATCCCTCCATTCAGATGGTGGGGCATTTGGGAAGATTTAGCGCACGTGCAAGAGGGGTTGTGGGACACAATAATGCGAGTAGGTTGGCCACTCGGCGCAGTTATGGGCCGAAATCCCGCTACCAAACATCCTTGTCTTGGCTAATTTGAACCGAATGAACCAACTTCTTCCTACCACCCTGTGGCCCCCGTGAGCGTGACCCAAAGGATTACACTTGCTAATACCGGTACCGGTACAAGGGTCCGGCATAAAGTCTTCGCACACACCAAAGTGGCTTACCCGCAAAATATTGTTAAAAACTGGTGAGGTCACAAATTAGCGTGTGCGAAGACTTTATGCCGGACCCTTGTACTACGGTACTGTAATATCGAATTGCTAGACTCGGATTCTTCCATCTCCTCATTCCCGGAATATCACTACCGTATATTATGAGTTGAGCAACCCCTCCGTTGGGTCGAATTCAGCGTGGAGGGGGAAGAGCAGACCCAGGCAATCTGCTAAACCAAAAAAACCCCAATCTAATATTACTAGGGCTTTCGAAAGCAAAAACAAAGCCACTACTCAGAATTTGTAGAAATTCCTATTCTAGCCTTGTTGATATCTTGAGTCTGCCTCTTTCTATCTTTTCCCTCTGGGTCCCACCCAACTGACAACTATCCAAACCACAATATTCAAACCGAAGACAGCAGTACATTATATCAACTACCCAGCCATTGTTTAAAGGAGGTCCCGTTGCAGTCCTGCAATCTAGACGATAGTGAGAAATGAAGGTCCAGTATTTAATTTTTTCAGAAGCGGTTCCCAGACCAACGATAGAACTGACATCTCGAACTAGCTGTCACGGGAGATGGTCAGCTAGGAAATAAATCCGGTGAAGGCTAAGGTTAAATAAAGGCAAGGCCTGCATGGCTTTACCATACCTCTAGCCCCACAGCCAGGCGGAAGATAAGGAAAAGGCCCCGGATCGGGTACTGTACATTCCGAGGCTATTGAAGAATTAAAAAGAAGACCTCAAAGTCTTTCAACGCTCTCACCCCTGATATATGAAGCGGTATTGCCTTCTTTTTATATACTGACACTCTCAGGTCCACAGAAACTCTAAGGTCGCCATGTCAGTTGAACGTAAAAATACAATTCCAACAAAACATAAATCAGATCGATTACCTTCAAGAAAAATCTCCAATGCCCCTCCTTTGAGCCAGTGTACCAGTAGTGGGCCTTTGTTGAATCCCTAATTATGGCCCGTCAAGAGAAGTCCGCGACCGAAGCGAGCTTGAGAGCCCAATAATCTCCCATCCAGAGAGAACCATATAGTTACAGTAGAACTAAATTTACCAAATATTTACTCCCCTCCATTTCTATAAACCTTGTTTTCTTTACACACCGATACCAAGTACATCTAAAGAAACAAGGTCAGGCTCAGGTGCCTGCCATTATGTGGCTGAGTACCAGCCACTCGTCTACAAAGTCTAGCATCTAGACTCTTAGCTGAGGAATGACAGACGCCCGAAACCACTCTACTTCGTTACTCTGTTAACTTAAGGGCACTAGTGCTTATATATAATACCAAAGCCGGATCTCTCATCTGGCACTTAATCAGAAAACAGATTCGATAGAAACGAAGAGGAATAAATATTCGCTAGTTCCATAGAGAGCTTCCCTCTTTCATCTTGTTTTCTTCGAGGTGCGTTCATTCCCAATCCCATTTCGTGAACCAAGCATAGAAACGGCTGACTTCAGACACCACACACCGTCCTACCTTAAGCAACGCCCTATCCCGACGGAGAGCCTGGTAGTACCAGATAATACTGTGCGGCGGTCAATCCATGGATATTGGGCAGATTAGAAAAAATACTCATATCTTCTGCGCCAAAAAATAGTGCGATTACTTCCGAATGATTTCCTATAACCCGGGAAACCAACTATGGCATTAGCCGAGAAAGGGAGCCACAGCATCGCGAGAAATCCGTGGCAGGTGCAGGTTACCTTTGAGTTACTGATGTAATCCAGAGTGCGAAATTTGTCCAATAACTGTGGACCAGTGTCAGCGACTCGGTTGCCCGTTGCTGTCCCACCGCCCGCAGCCAAGAATCCTCGGATTGAGGCTCAAAGAACAGTTAGATTTTGCTGCCGAACCCGTAGGGCTTAACCCTCGCAGCTCTTTGCCGCCAAGACTTATCCACAACCTCCCCTCCCAATTTTTTTCCCCATCAAACTCCTTTTGCACACACACCGCTCACCCTCTCATCTTCATCCATAACACTTCCCTCAACTTCTAACTCTGCTACATGACGCTTTACTAATGTATGTCTCTTATCTTCCCCCCGCGTCCTGTATTTCTTCCCTCCCTGACATGAGGAAATTTTATCACATTTGTTTCGGAGAAATTTCATGATCCATTAAACAAACATGCACTACCATCTGATTTGTCCCTTTGTTTCGTCCCTTAGCTACTTTCCACGGCATAGGGAGATCAATCTACTAACTTAGTTTCTTAGTCGATAAAACAGACCCAAACATACTCACCAGAAAAATTGAATGGTAAGTTCTTCATTCTCTCTATCGTTACCCCCCCGGCGTTTCCTGATGAAATCAAAAAATTCAGTTCTGCTTCTGAACCTTATTGAGGAGAACCCAAAATTACCAAAGCTATTCTGAACACGCCTTTTGCCCATCTTTTTACATCCATTTCCTGCTTCTTGACATCGAACATAACTTACATAAGATACCTCAGGCTCTCGGTAAATACACCTTTTCCTTCCTTTGCAGTCAATCGACACCCATGCTATGATGACAACAGTCAATCCATTCAACGAGTTATCCAGCCCGCTCTCTCCCCTCCGTTTTTCTCCATTTAGCTTGACTCATCCCCCTGCTGCGGTGCGACTGGGGGTCCCAATCAATGCAGACCGGGATGAGGAGGATGGCTCGTGAGGGTTAGCGGGGGTGAGGTTCAAGAGGGCTTATATCAATACCGAAGCGGATGGGTCTTTCAGTTATTGGGAGACCCCGATGTGATGGTGGCGATAGGGTTGGGGGGGAGTAAACTGGCTTTTCTGAGAATATTTAGGGTGTTGAATTGGGTTTTAAATATTGCCTAGTGGAATGTGCGCTAACACCGGGATTTTAGGTTCTTCGGGGTTTCATCGTAGGCAATACAAACAAAAGTTTATCCCCAAAATCGTTGATACTATGTGTTCGAACAGTGTTTCATCGTGTGTAACCAAGTCCCGCAATAATACGATAAACATGTGCACCCATGAAAGAGCGGCACCATAGTCACTTCGAAAGGAAATCAATCCAAACGAGAAGTGTTACCACCAATTCCATTCCCACTCTTTCCCGTAAGCTAAGAGCCCCCCAATGACCCTCCGGAGGACTAGTTAACATAGTTCCCCTCCAAAAAAGCCAAGTAGTCCCCAAAAAACTCCTCGACAATAGTTTGTTCCCACGCCGTGTCCAACGCTAACCCAAGCTCTTTCTTCGCCTTTGAGGTATCAAACACCCTTTGCCTCTCCATCTCATTGATTTTCGTGGGTTCCGGGGCCGGTAGACGCCCCTTTAACTGGGGGTAGCGCTTCAACAAGGCTGGTATAACAGCGTGAGATGAATAAGTGCCATCAGCAATTAAGTAACGATGCACCTTTCCAGTGTGTTTGAGCGGTACAGAGATGGCTGCATCTAAGGCTTTGGCGACGTTGACAACGTTGCTGGGGTATTCGTCAGTCATGTATGATCACTCAGAGAAAACTCTAAGGGGCATACATGAAGTTGCCGTACGATGCAGGGTTGATTCCTGTGACTTCTTTTCCATCAATAAGGCTCTTAAGGCCTGTCGTTCCGAGTCCACCGAGACTCTTAGCCTCCTTGACTTCGTGCAAGCTCCTGCCGATGATCTCTGCCCTCGTTTCAGCACCCTCACATCAGAAGAAATTGTTATTCATACCAGGTGGATTCAAAACCACAACCTCAAACCCCGGCTTCTTCTCCTCCGTCAACTCCCAAATCTTCTTCTCAGCCAGCGTCTTAGCAGCGCAGTAGGCCACCACCCCACCCCCGGCCTGAACCGCATCCTCGACCGTAACCTCACTCCAATCCTCCTCCGTGAACTTCTTCCCGTCAAGGATCTCTCCATTGACCACCGAGACCGAAGAGCCCACGTAGACAAACCGCTTAATACTCGGGACGTCCAGCGCTGCCAGGAATATCGCGCTGGCCATGTCGACCACGGGCTTGATTAGCTTCTCGGGCACCTCGGCAGCAACCGTGGGGGTCGACGGGTCGATGGTTGCATTATGGATTATTGCCTCGGCCCCAGTGAGAATATTGTCAAAGGAAGAGGGGATGGATTGGTCGGGAACTTCGACGTACTGGATGCGTGCGGCGTAGGGGGTGTTTGCGTAGCGTGCCTTTTGGTATGAGAGGCGGGAGACGCTGCGTACGGGGGCGAGGATGCGGTAGTTTTGCTTTAGGAGGTAGTCAAGTGCTTGGCTTCCAACGAAGCCGGAGGCGCCGGTTAGGACTACGAGGGGGAGGTCGAGGTCTGTGGACATTTTGGATTGGATATTTGTGTTTGTGTATATGCGGTTTGGATATTTGGATGGTTGAATGCAGTTGTGGGTAGTTAATAATGCCGGTAGGGCAGCTCTGCGAGAGGCAGGATAGAGCCTTCATATAGACATCGATGGGTAAGTGTTTTTATATAAGTTACTCCAGGCTCCTACAAGCGCTTCATGGGAATACTTGGTGGGATTTCTAATCTATAGAACTGTGGTATTGCGTAGTTACGATATCATGTCAAGCCCTATCTTGGTGTGCTGTTATTTCCGCTGGTAAACGCCCCTTGGGCGAAACCATGACCCGAAATCAAGCCCGCGGCTTACCAAACAGGCCCTTGCTCTCTAGCTAAGAGCTATCACCCCAAGGGCCTACCTCAAGCTCTACCATCCTTAGTCAATGCCATTCATCATAGTGAAGATATGCCAACACCTCTTTCTTCCGGTGCGGCATTTGTTGCATAACCTTAAATGCTGAAGTTCAGCCAACAATTATGAAACATTAGGGAAGTTCTGAAGTGTGTGTGAAAGTAAACTCGGACGTGTGAGAAGCGGACTGGCCCGTTCACAAACGAAAGGAGGTTCTACAGCCTACTCGAGTAGTGGGGAAGTTTGCACACGAACTGCAGCGCATGTGATACTAGGGCTAGAGTGAGAGACCATGGGGCTCGACGTCCACTGCTCTGAATCGTGGGGCAAACTGCCTGAGGACAGGACGGGGCGGGACGGGACGGCAGAAAGTGGCCAGTCCCTGTCCGGCCCCAAGACGGAAGGACGGCCCGCCGCCAGCGCGAACACTCCAAATCAGTACCTAAGGGCAATACTCCCTCCAGACACTACTCCTCAAATTGAATCCTTGTAGGTCTTCTCCCACTTGCCCATAGAAGCCAAAAGTAAACCTCATCAGAAAGCCACAATAGTCTGTATCAAGCTACAGTTTCGCAACTCCATGATTATGATCATGTCAGGCTAGGGGTTTTTCATCATTTGAGTTTGTGGCAGGTCCTTCAGATAATGGTCCACAATCCACATCCAGCACTCGGCCATCGATCCTCAAACTCCTAAGGAGGAGATGACTTGCAAGTGACAGAGAAGTAACCCCAGATACTCACAGCTCTTATTTCCCAATCCCTTGGTTTTTCGTCAGTGGATTGGTACTCGAGCATATATATTTCCCCCAGATAGCGCTTCTTAAGTTTGTCCTCTAGGATCTTTCCCCTGCTTGTCCTTTTGGATCTTTCTATCTTCTTCTTAATCGACTGTTAGCTTTCAGGTACTATTGCCTATATGACATACTCGTTAAGTGTTTGCCCCTGTAAATTATGGCAGGGAACCATAGCTGCTAGGTGTGCCTTGCTAATAACGATAATGAGATTAGTAAGTAGATCTTCCTTGTATAATAGTTTGAGCAGAGAAAAGTAGAAGAAGGATTTCAAGTTGAGAAAAGGGGAGAACAAATAATCACCCGTAAATCCCCTCGACACCACAGACAAACCAAGCAGCAGAACTGTCATAGTACAATCACCGAAATGCCACATACAGGCATAAGGCGAAAGCACTTTATGATTAAAAAAGACTTGCATGGGTAGGGGAGAGATAAGAGCAAGAGAGATCAACGAGGAAAGAAGGAGAGAAGGGGGGGGATGGCCACCTTATATAGACCTTCCTTGGAAATGCCAAGAAGACTTAGTCGGCGAAATATGGGGAATAATACTGTGGGAAAGGTGGGGTATATAGTTTAGGGCTTGATATCAAAAAACACACCCACAAACCCGCTCCATTTTCCGCCGAAAGCATCTCGCTTTACGGGCGTTTATCAACCATTCTCAATACAAAACAAAAACTTATTGATAATGTCAACTATGGCATATATGCGATAACCCTTGACCAATACACCTTCAGCGCACAAAAATGCTATACAATCAAATTTCATGGAAAGTTCCTGCTATATGGGTTTTCTTGTTCAGTATATACAAGATTTAGCAAGGTCAAATATAAAAAGAATACATCAAACTTGACATCGATCAGCCAGAAGAATCAATTATCTTCAATTGAACAAAGTCAATACTTCTCCTTCATGCATCTCCTCTATTTTCAAGCCATCAGTCAGGTAGAGTGCCGAGAAGGCGTGTGGGCAGGAAATTAACTCCTCTAGTTGGAGAATATGAGGAAGAGAACGGCTTTCACGTTTTTTCCATTAACTTTACCCATTCGTACAAAAAAAACCAGTACAATAGAAAGTTTTTTGTTCTCGTAACGTGTAGTAGATCAGCCGTGGATTACCCGTAGCAGATAAGGTACTGATAACGGGCAGTGAGCAGTGCAAATGACAGCGCTTTTCAGGTTAGGCATGATATCTCTCTCAAGGAAGGAAGGCGGTAGTGTGCTCGCTACCCTATAGCGCTCGGTACCTATCAGCCAGTCTCCTGTTTTCAACTTCTCACAAGTAGGAAAGACCAGTAATCACCATAGACACCATATCCCTCCAAGCAAAAAGTCACACTACCCCACAACATAATCCAACGCTTCAATAACCCCCGGAACCCACTCACAAGGCGCCGTGTCGGAGCACGAATCCACCCTCGCAAGAACCAGTGGTGAAAGCACAATTCGGCTCCAGTTCTACCCACAAACTCTTACTAATCACCCCGAAACCTCCATCTCCAAAAAAGTGGCGAGAGAAGATAACTTAATTGGGCGACCATAGCTTCGGTCCTTATACTACCATAAATTAACTTCTCGATACATCTTGACCAATATTAGGCTTAGCTTCTAAGCTAAGGCTCTCCACTAATCAGAAGTACGTTCATAACTGGTAGATGCCCCCGTGCCAATTTTTTTTAAGCTTCTTACTGCCCAACGGGCTCATGTTCCGCGAGAGAATACGGCTTGGATGATTGGCTAGTAATGCCGCGTGACAGCTATGAGAGAGGTGGTTGCTAAGTTCATTGGTCGGTCACGCTTTGTCACTCGACACTCGAGATAACATTGGACCCGGCAGATAGTTTGTAGGTTGTCAGTAGGAATTCGGGGAAGCTGGGAGTTCTTTTTCCTTTTTACACGCGAGAGTAAGGCACAAAAGTTCTAAGGAGGGCAAAAAACTTGATGGGCAACTTGAAGGTCGAGTTCTGGGCATTATGGTGGCCTGCGAACATGAAGTCGAGTTTCGGGAGCTGTGTAAAGCTTAAGTAGGTCCCGCAGTTCCCTGCAAGGTATCTTCATATACTTATAGTACTTCTGTTCAGCGCTCCCGGGGTATCCAGTCTTGATACGTCCCGCGGTTATGCACTGTGCGCAACAGTTTGGAAAAGAAAAAAAGAGTATATAGGGTTGCTGATGTCGTACTCCGGATGCGGTAGAAATTCCCAAGTTTACGATTCTTGTGTAATATATAATATTTCACGGGGTATTCTAGAGACATCGTTCTCATTTGTATCCATAAGGTGTCCGGCCCTAGCCGGTGGAGTCCACTGAAGATTTTACAGCATTCTCTCAAGGACAAAAGCATCCACAGCCAGGGCTAGAAATAGGGATGTCTGAGCGTTTTTCTACTGCGGTTGTCTAGGTAGCACTAAGTTAGTGCCTGCGCTCCACTTTCATTTCACCAAAGGGGGAAGATACCTTATTTCTTCTAGCTGCCAAGCAGCTAGATAGACTATAAGCTAGGGGTCTACCGTCCATAATTTAGACGGCCAACCACTTGTCCGCCATCCCCGCTAGCTAAATACACCCGTCCCTTGAAAACGCTCCTGGAGCCCAAATTATCAGTCAACCTCACTCAACTAAAACCAAACTAACCAAATATCTCCAATTCCTATCATCTGAAATTCCCTATCATGGCTCACTATTCCCCCACCTCCACCCAGCGAGAGGAAGCTCCATTTCCTTGCCTCTCCAAAGGAACTTTTCCCTGGCCCCACTCCCAGCATGACCCCCTCACCGCTCAGAGACACCCGACCCTGATGATGGCTCCTCCACGCCGCCAGTTCCCAAGTCTACTGAGACAGTGCCCTTTTCTCTGCCTAACGCAGGTTTCGCCCAATCACCCATCTAAAACGAGGCAACACCAGATGGTGAGCGAAATGACCAGGTTTTTGATACTCATATCAGCTTCCTTGAAGTCAGGATCCCCATCATCTACTAGGATATCCTTCAACCTTGAGCCTTCCTATTTGGTTGCCGTAGACCTTCTCCTTAATCGGTAACACGATGTGCTCTCCAACAACAGACTCTGTTTCTAACACCGCTCAAGTGTAATAGTGGTTGATGGCAGGATGACCGCAGGTCCAGCCTCCGTTTCTCAGGTGGCCTCCACTATAGCCTCCTCTTCTTTTAATTCGTGCCATCAGGGCCATCGCCTTGTTGAGCCCTACAGACCGATTGTACTCTTGATTTATGTGATGGGAGAAAATCCGCGAAAAAACTCTGGTTGTGGTAGTCTTACCGTCCTACTTGTTGTAAGCCTCGGGCGTTCCTCCGGAACTCCGGGATACAAAGGATGAGTGAAGAAAATTAAAAAAATTAGTCAGACAGGAAATACAGCGCCAGAAGCCACATGGGAGAGGTATGCAGCGCTCTCACCCCGACCCTCAGAGCGGTTGAAGGCATCCAGCGAGAGAGTTTTGAGGTTTAGAAACACCACTAGTTCATCGATATATCGTACCGCGTAGATCCTAAGCTAATATTCCTCGTCTGCCCTGGTCACCACCACCGTGATCGCAACAAGCCACTCACTCGGCATCTTCTCACAAGGTAATAACAGACATTAAGGCGGTACCTGTTGTCCTAGCACCCCTCGGGAAAGTTGGATCATCCCGCAAGTCTAGCGCGAGAGGTTCTTTGGAGTTTCTCTCGTAGCCTGCCTACAATCCGAAACAGTGCAGCGCTCCTGCCACGCCCACGCAACCTGTATGTGTACTGGCCTAGGCTATTATTTCGCCCAAAAACAAGGCTCGTATCAGTATCAGGAGTGCAGGAAAGCCCAGTCAGCCTCCGAGAGGAGCAACCCAAAAGCCTAAGCAAGACACCTCCCTATAACGAGATATATCAGTGCTAAGCTAGGTCCATATTTAGGGTAACAAGCAGAGGTTAATCCAAACCAGAGCCTCTACTGTAGCGCATCGAGTGATCTTCTGCGTACGGCAAATAAGCGGTTGACAATTAATTAATGTATTCTCAAAACCCTCCCAAGAAGCGTAAATCTAAGGTTCCGCCCGGATAACAGGGTCGTGACAATCTCAGATCTAGCATATTTGTCAGATGTGTACCGTTCGCAAAAAGCTTGGTATCCGTCCAAATCCCAATGGTATTTGCAGCGGACTAGATACCGGTATCATATCTATAATACTTGCTGGATCGCAACTGGTTCTTGACCGGTGTTACTCGCTGCAGAGCAAGACTGAGGGCCACGGGCAGCAGCAATCCTAGAAAGCAAAGCATAACAAACCATTTATTAGCGCCTTCTATTTGGAACATGCCACTTGTCCCACAGCAGAAGAGTTAGCCCCCATTCTCAGAGCCGAGCCGAACCCAGAAGGCTAATTCATCCTTTTAGAATTGCACATAACAATTGTTACCAGGGAACAAAAGATAAAATAGAAATAGAGGGCTTCCTAGTCTTCTATTCATCTACCTGTCAGAAGACCTGGTCCGAAAGCCCTCGTTGAAGTGCTGTACTTGCGCATTGCAAAATTTTCAGGACAGGCGGACCCTGGCTCGGCGCCAACTTTAGGTGTCGCTGTTTAACAAAAGTGCCAAGCCTAGTCTCCACATTTCCGGAAACTTTTGTAATGCGCAAGTATCATACTCGAGTAGATGCTCGTTGAAGTCGTGAAGTCGGCTTATACCGATACTGTACGAGCCCTCCAAAAAAAATATCGCCACCGACCAGCCAATAAACTATCATTAGATTTTACCCCCCACCCGAGAACTGCCAAATTCCGGACAAATCGCAACTGAATACAAACAAATGCTCAAGCATCGTTGACCCTACCGTTATCATTCTGTGACTAACCCTCATGTTTGGAGGAATCTCAATTAAAATAGTAGCAGGGAATGGCAAAAGTACGGTAAGTCTTACTTGGGTTCCAGAGAGAGTGTCATATAATTGTCTAGATGTGGGGCTCCGAAGCGAACAACAACACATCAAAGCTTATGGCAGTGTTACACAAAGCAGGCTTCGGAATCTCAGCCCTGTGATCAAGACCAGAAGGATGAAATCTTTGGGGCCAGTGATAGGGCGTACAATAAAGTCAGCAGAAGGCTTGGCTCCAATTCTGGACAATTTGCAGCCGCGCCAGTCCCTTTTTTTTTTTCCCTAAAGCTCTGCCTCACTACCCTTTTCCTCCTATCCCTACATCCACCTCCGGGCGACAAATCTTCCTCTACCAAATAAGGCCTCCTCGAACAATCCTCTGTGTACCCTTAGAAAAGGCTCACCCATTGCCAAACGCACAGCCCTCATTTCTATGGAATCCGCAGTCAGCAGACAATCAAAGACCATTTTCTCTCAACTAGTCGAGTTCGCCATCCAAATCCAAGCCGGTACCTAAGTTCCCTTCTCTAGTTCTCTGGTGTATTTCTTTTGACTAACCCTAAGGTTTCCTACAGGTCCGACGGATAGTTTCAGTGCCAGGGATTAACGCAACCACAAACAAATGGGTTTGCTTAACTTCCCTGATGAGCTATTGCTCCTTGTAGCGGAGAACCTACAAGATGCCCGCGACCTCAGCTCTCTTCTCAAGACGAATACTCGCCTCGCTTTTACGCTGTCTTCGCTCCTCTGTAAGCTCGCAGCAGCCCCAGAGTATGCTACCGCAGCTCTATACTACGCTGCAGCGAACGGAGACGCGGATATGGTGCAAAACATTCTTGAGAAAGGAGCTACCGTCAAGTTGGCTGGATACAAAAACGCCAATTTGGATGGCGAAAAGACTAGTGATGAGGAGGAAAAGTGCTCGAAGGATATGGTGGATTTTGTAGTGAAGAAAGGAGCCGACCTTGTCCTCGATACCAATAGTAACAGCGCCGGGGAGTTCCGTGCAATCAACTGGGCAGCGTGGACCGGAAATGTAGCCATGACAAAATTCTTGGTGTCTAGGGGTGCAGATATCACCTTCGTTCCCACGATTGGCGACGAGAGTCTTCTCAGGGATGCAATTAATGGTGGCAACCTTGAGATTGTCGAGTTCCTTCTTGATAATGGCCTGAGCATGGAAATCATGGATCCCTTCGGAGGAACCGGCCTACACGTCGCAGCCCAAAGGGGCCAACTCTCGATAGCCCAGCTATTGATGGGCCGTGGCATCGATATCTCTTCTCGAAACAACGACGGGGAAACTGCCCTCCACTGCGCTGTCATCGAAGGCAACGTGGAAATGGTCGAGCTCCTCCTTCGTAATAAGGCAGACCCCAATATTGAAGCCAAGTTCGGAGACGACACCTTACCTTTGCATATCGCGGCGGGGAACCAAGGGCACGATATCGCTCACCTCCTCCTTTCTCACGGCGCGGAAATCGATGCTGCCAATTCAGACGGCCGAACAGCTCTCAGTTTTGCAGTTTCAGCTGAAGACGAGTTGATGGTCAAACTCCTCATCGATGAAGCCACCGACATCAGACTCGGTGATGACCACGGCACCACACCGTTGCACTTAGCCTGTGAGAAGCCGGAGGTCTCCATGGTCGAATTACTCCTTGATAATGGCGCCGACATCAATGCTCAAGACGAGACCCTTTGGACCCCACTTCATTGGGCTGGCCAACACATTGACATCATCAGTCTTCTCGTGGCGAGAGGTGCCGACGTCACGCTTAAAGATGACTTCGACCGCACACCCCTTGACCTCGCAGGCGATCATGAAAAGATTCGCGCAATTTTAGAAAACGCTGTTAAAGTAGCCAGCGTTAATGTTTAGACGTTTTTTTTTTTTTTTTTCCCTTTGTTTCTCTTTTCTTTTGAGTTTGCATAGATTAGAACATCCGGCGGGATGATACAACGATGATGGATAAGTTAGACTATGGGTTAGACAATCAGGGAGCTTGTTACTGTATTGTTACTGTTTTAATTTCTATTTTGCTTTTATTCTCCGTCATAAATTTCCGTCCGTCTATTTATTGCCCTTCCTGTTGTTTATATGTTCACTATAGACCACCACCACCACCACCACCACCACATAGGCCGTAGAGGTTAGATCCGTGTACCTAGACTTTAGAACAAAAGTTTTTTTATGATCAATACTATGCTCAGATACTGGAAGTGACTCGAGGTTTCTCACGTATAATTTACAGTAAAGGGCATGGTCGAAGTCTTCTTCGTTTGTTTTGCGTCATGTCATATCACGCCGTATCGCGAAATTGGTCCCCAACTAAGACGTGATGGCCTAATACAAATATACAGCCAAATAACCGACCCGCCGGTTATGTTCTCCCAGAATGATTTCCAGTTACGCTTACCGCCTTTCCCACCCATCATATTTAAGTAGATTCGTAGTTAGAGTCGTCAATGCCATCCAGACTTTCAAGCACGAAACAAGACACACGTTATAATCACCCTTGGTCACTCTATGTTTTTCCCACCCACCCGATGATCTTATCTCGTGCCATGCAAGCAGTGATTCGCCAAACCATGTCTTTGCAAGCACCATGCGCTCGGGTTCCTACATATTTAGCCTACTTATATAGTATATGCACCTGCTCCGGAAATTGCAACTCTTAGGATTACGCCTAGAGTACCGTGCAATACTCGACACTTAAGGCTCATAAGCTAGACTCCTCAGATTCCTCGAGTGATTATGGGTCCAAAAACGATCCGAGCTATCATCGCGGCACCCCTAAATGACGAAGACTTTATCCCTAACCCAGTGAAATGTAATAGAATCCGATCACTTTTTTCAGTTGAATTCGGGTCCGGTTTTAAATACTTAGGGCCCATCACGAAGTATCACCAAAGATCGAAACCAGTACTGCAGAAGCCACCAAAGGAGGCCAATTGTTCTGACTAAAGGCTTAGTCTATCACAGTGACTCGCGATAATTTCTTTGTCAGTGCTCTAGTGTTAACGTGGCTACTCGACTATTGGAGATTTTGGAGGCCCGGCCGTTGAATGTACGGCACCGTTCTACTCTCATGGGGTTAAAAGACTCCAGCACAGAAATTCTTCAAATCAAGAGCAGGAAGCTCTAACATATCCACATCTCCAACTTCCCGATCACTCACGTCCCGTATTGTATACATCCGAGTAATCTTACCATTATCTTAGCCAACTGCCTACGCTAGAACTTATCTAATCAATTATATACCTGCACTCTCCCATACTGTATCATACCAAAGCATGCGCCCCATAACTCAGGCCCCCATCAATTCGCCCAGAAGCGCCACTAGCTATTCCCGCTCCGTCTTAGCCACCAGGGTACAGCACCCAGAAACTAGCCATCCACCTTACCAGCTAGCTAGCTACAATAGTCACCAACACGGCACATTATGTATCTGGGGTAAACCAGCCCAGAAAAGCCCACCTGTCATCGGAACACAGGGGACGAAGGGCCCAACACTATCAATCCATCAACCATCCCTTCGCCTGTACCGAACTTCATTCACTTCTAGTGAAGCGATGGGCAAGGCTACCACTCCGACTGCTTCGAATACCACCTATTAGAGGAATTGGCCCACTCACAGAAGGATGATCTAGCCAATCCAAGTACCTAGCCTTCCCTAAGTTGGAGATAAACTACAATTTATACCTTTTGGAGCTAGAAGGGGTGGAACAATACCAGTTCCTGAAAACAGGTTAAGGGATACCGTAGCTCTTGCAAAAATGCACTAGCATGATGAGACGAAGGAGAGAGCGGGGGAGGGGGAGCCCAGCACAGGGGCACGGGGTGATCATATGGGATCACTCGCGAAGCAGGATGACAGGTACTCGAAATTGTTTATGGGATGGGTGCGGAGATTGCGTGCTAAGGCGGCAAGTGGCTAATCATTAGAGAATTATCTTTAATTTTGCGGGTTTAGCTCTGTTCGTGGAAGGGGACTACCGGTAACTAGGTTACACCAGCCACTAGCTCCTCTACTCCACTAAGAGCTTGTCGCCGGAGCACTGTGAGTGCCGGTTGGGTACGGTAGGGGAAACTTTGGACCGGAGCACTAACGACATACATCCTGCTTCGTAATACCTACTAGTTGGCGTCCCAATGCGGTTCGCCAAGTTATCAGTTGCGTGGTTTCTTGGCAGAACTAACTTTCCTCTTAGCAATTTAGCAGCTAAAAACCAGGTGGGACATTTGAGGCCCTGGACATCTAACTTTGAAACCCCTATACCCCACCCAAAAGTTAATATTCTCCGAATTCCTTTCTATTTTCTAAATCTCCAGCTTAATGCCTATCGATCAATCGAGAGAAAACTGGAATAAAAGCCGCTGTTGATGAGTATTAGCGGTTTGAAGTTGGGAATTTTTCAGTTCAGAAGTGCTTCGGCTAAAGAATCCCCCCGCCATACTAAGTACCGTCGGCACTTGATTAGAATCAGAACCCGTATCAATTGTCTCGGACAGCTCTCGATACTCAAGCAGATCCACCACCTGCGGATAACAGGCCGTACTCAAACGTTTTTCCCTCTGCCGGCGCCGTATCCAAAGATCTTCATTTTCCCGAATGTTTCACGTGGGGGGTGGTTGCTAACCAACCCAGCCAACCACCCTCCCTAGAACCAAGAAATAGTAACAGCCCCGTCGGCGAAGGTTTCTAAAAGTAATGTTTTAGCTAATCCGGAGATCCTCCCTTACGAACGGCTTTCGTTTCCTTCCTCTCTTTTCTCCATTTTCTTTTTTTTTCCCCAATCAACCATCGTAGCGTAGGCACTTCCCGCATCGGTTAATTAAGAGTCGGTTGCTTTTTTTTGCTTTTTTTGTTACGTCCTACAAAGATAAGTCTTTGACGTTATCTGAGTTATGCCCCCCCGATTGCTCTTGGCGAAGGCTATTTGTCCGACAATACTTAGAGGTTATGTAAATCAGTGACGTATCTGGGCGGGACCGTCGTCGTAATGGTATGAGATTGGGATGTCATGAGGGGAGGGACTACATTGCGGCGGTCAGAGATGAAATGGAGGGAAGAGAAGGAGGAGCATTAGAGCGAGCACGTGTTGATAGGTCCTACGAAGGGAATGTGAGAGTTGGAGATGTGATTGGAAGGGTTAGTGAGACAAACTCGAGCGCTAACACGCCCGTACTTAATAGTTGAGCCTAGCGGTACCTAGTGATTATGGCTCTATTGCGAACCAATTGACTCTGTTCTGTAGCATCATTAATTCAGCCCACACATCACCACCCCTACAACAGGATTAGGGTGTTCGAGTGATATGATATGATTTAAAGCAGACCCTATTTCCTCCAGCTGTGGGGTACGCAGCTAGGTTACTACTGGATACCTGCCTAATCTGTTTGACGCACCTCAGGGCCTGGCTAAACTCTATTCCTCTCTGGGCCAGAAGTCGAGCACAAAATCACAGTCGGTCGTTATCTAGGAGTTTTTACGCCTTTTCGCCAGGCGCAGACGGGACGGGATTGCGACGTGAAAAGCCTAAACCCCTAAATGGCACGATCTTTAATGTCTACCTCGACTCCAAAGGGAATTTTCACCCAGATCAGGGCTCATAGATGTAGAGAAGCTTACGGCGAGAAGATAGGGCAGCAATGGGACCCTCCCTGCTGAGGTGAAACGGAAGTGGTGGGCTTTTCGAATGATATTCTGTGACACTGACTAATCAGATGCTAGATGGTAACCGAAAGAAGAAAAAGAACTGAATTAGTAAGATACACCCCACCCCACCCCACCCCACATTGGATTGGCCTCACAACAACACCCCTCCATCTCTTCGCATCTCTCAACATCGACGTCTGTTCCACCCTTCTCTCTGTTAGCTGTTTCACCACTAAACGACACGTCCCGCACTTATGGCAAGCATAAACATCATAACATCCCAGGAGCAGCTCGAAGAGCTCAAGAAGACCTCCACTCTCCTCATTATTGACTGTATGTTAACCCCTCCTCTCATCCGTCTATCCTTGCTGTGCCCGCATGGTATCATGTTGCCGATTTGGAACCTCAGTAATTTCGCTGACTGGAAAATTTCCCTTGCAGTTCATGCGATCTGGTGTGCCCCATGTAAAATCGTCAATCCAATCTTTGTCAAACTAGCGGAGAAGTTTGCGTCTCCCGGAAAAATAGTCTTTGCAAAATGTGATGTCGATCATAACCAACAGCTATCTAAAGACCTTGACGTTACAGTGTAGGTAGCACACGCCGAGCGAGCCCTGCGCTCTATTCGTTCTCATTCACTTTTTTATCTTTTGGGGGCCCTTTTTCTTTTCTTTTCCCAGGCACAGTACCGGTACTGCTAGATGTGGGGGTTTTTGCTTTTTGGGACAGAAATGATGGGGGGCTAACTCAAGCCCATTTTACCCTGCAGAATGCCGTCTTTCCTCGTGTTCAGGAACGGGGATTTGGTGGAGCGTATCCAGGGCGCCAAGCCCGTGATTCTCAGGACTGCTCTTACCAAACTGGTGGCCGAGGTTCAGGCCGTTGATTCCGGATCCTCTTCGGCTGCCGAAGGATTTGCTGCGCCCGAAACGGGGTCCACCGCTACCAGCTCCACCACTGCTGCTACAAGCACCGCCGCCACCGCTTCTACTGCTGCTACTGCTTCAGCTACTACCGCCACTCCTGCCCCAGCCGCCGCCACGTCAAGCGATAGCGATGTGGGCTGGCTTGGTGCTGAATTGCCGAAGCCTTACAGCGATGTTACAGACCAGGTGTACCTCAAGCAGTTGGATCTTCTCAACGCAAACTCCGAGTTTGGAGCAGCCCAAGCATTGTTTGACATGAAGGCACCCAGTAAGGGCACCGCTAGCAGTAAGGGGAAGGAGAGGGATTCAGACACCGCCGCGAGTAGAGATTGGGTCGAGTCTGACACTGATGAACAGCTCATGCTTTTCATCCCTTTCCAATCTACCGTCAAGATCCACACGCTTCAGGTGACATCCCTCGCCCCAGCCCCGGAACACCCAGATTACGATAAGGATGAGGACACACCATCTCGCCCCAAGACAATCAAAATCTGGGTCAACCCACCGCACACGTTGTCTTTTGAGGATGGCGAGGGTCCAGCCACCCAGGAAATTACGCTAAACTCATCCGACTGGGACCCCAAGACTGGGACGGTTTCTGTGCCCCTCAAGTACGTCAAGTTCCAGAGCGTAAGCACGCTCAACATCTTTTTCGTCGACGTTGAGAATGAGGACGCCGAGAAGATTAGAATCGATAGGTTGAGAATAATTGGGGAGAAGGGTGAGAAGAAGGAAATGGGCAAGCTGGAGAAGATCGGGGATTTGTCTGGGTAACGAGTTTTCTGGAGGGCATTTCTTTGTTCCACACACGATTCCAAGGGAGTTTGTGGTGTTAATTGTTTTTTTTTCTTGCTTTACTTTTCACTTTTTCTTTTCCCATTCTTCGAAAGAACTTTCCTTTTTTTTTCTTTTTTCTTTTTTCGAATTCCCTTTCACGTCTTCAAAATAAAAGACTGGGTTGGGCAGAGAGAAAGAGAGAGGGAAAAGCAAATCCTAGCAAAGCAGAGCAATGTAAGGGGAGTTTGAGAAGAAGTTACAGTAGAGAGGGAAAAAAAAGGCTTGAATAAATCTCGTGCTGTTTGGTGTGATATTTTCTTCTGCCTTCTTCTCCACTGTACGAGTACTCGAGCACTGCTTTGTCCCACGGGAGGAGTAAGTACTGTAGGGAAGGTTTGATTTGAAAAAAGCAAGCAGGTAGAGAAGAAAAAGGAAGGCAAAAACAAGCAATAGGCAAAAAAGCAACGAAGTCTACTACCGGTAGAGTAACCCATTTGTTTTCTTCTTCCCCCCTTCTCTAGGCTACGGTACTGCGAGTCGGGACCCAACTGCCTCCTTGCAATACTGTAACTTGCGGTACTTTTCCCACTTTGCTTCCTTCCTTCCTTTCCTTCCTCCATCCCTACTGCACTGTGCGATATGATACGAGACGATACCAAACCGGACATCAATTACTGGCCGCCCGACCAATTCTCCCTTGCATATACATAAAATTTTAATACATACATACATGCATAAGTACTCGCACAGCACAAGTATATGCATACATCCAGAGCCCAAGCGTGCATTCATTCATTCATTCACCAAGTCTGATACGTGTTGAGTTAGTTAGTTGTTAGTTATACAGGTGGCGGAAACGAACATGACCGACCGACATGAATGGGCTGGTTTTCGTGTTTTCGTGGGGGGTGTATTTTTCCTTCCTTTCCTTCATCCCTTCCTATTTGGAAATATTTTTTTGTTCATTGGCTGGATTACGTTATGGATTGGATGGGTTATCTATCTATCGTGTGGAGATATGGTACAAGTATTTGCTTGTGATTAAAGATATGGTGCTGAAGAGGTGGGTTTTGGTATTATGGTAGCGGTGATGTGGTAGTGTGTGTGTGGTGGGTTAAATGTTGGTTAGACAGTCTACCAGCAGTACAGTACGAGTACTTAGGTACTCGAGTACAGTACCGGTAACAGTCTAGTACGTACCGGTAGTGTACTAGTGCTATACTTGATTAGATATATCCAGTGCTGAACGAATCCACCCAATTGCCGTACTACTACTGTACGATAGTACAGTCCAGTAAAGAATAACATTTCCACTCAGTACAAACAATAGATCTCCGCTCCCAGTGGCATTCCAACCCCACCCCACCTCACCACTCGATACGATACAAGCACATACAGTACCGTACCGTAGCCTAGATTATCATACAAAATGTGAACAATATTATAGTCACGTTACAAATTGCCCTCTTCCTCTCTCCATCCAATGCTGTACCGTAATACAATACCAGTACCGTACCTTACCTCACCTATAATACAACACATATATATCCCAACAACAACACAACCCACAATGCCAAATCCAAATTATAATCTAATAATAAACCCACCCACGATACTGTACCGGTAGAAATTTCGAAACAAAACCGACCCGATACAGTACCTCAGCATTGCATTCCCCTCCCCTTGCTCAGCTGGAACCGTCAGCTTTGAAGCGAGGTTTCATCGCTACTGTCGTTGGGCCCGTGCGTTTGCGTGGATAGGAAAATTCCGCGGGAAGGAAGGAGGTTCCTTTTTTTTTCCTTTAGTTGCCTGGGACTGGATAGACTCACCGAAGTTCGGATTAAGCCGGGGAGAGGGACTTGGCCGGAATGTTTCTTTTTTCTTTCTTTTTTTGGTGGACAGGGCAGGATTATGGTGGGGTACACTCGAGTAAGTTAGATAGATGCGATGGGACTTCCCGGGGGGAGGGGGCTTCACAATGGTATGCGGAGAAGGGTGGAAGGAAGGAAGGAAGGAAGGAAGAGATGAACAGGCGATTGATTGATCGGTTAGGAAGGTTCTTTCTTTCTTCCTTTCCTTCTTCCTTTTTTCTCTCTCTCTCATCGCCGAATCAGAATTCGATGATGATGCGCACAATCAGAAGGCGGACGGAGGAATGTTTGATTTGTGGGGAGGAAGGAAGGAAGGAATCTCCAATCAGGCGGATTGGAATTATACAAGATGGATCGGGGAACCAAAACTTGTAATAAAATCTGAGGCTGTTTGTTTGTTTCTGCTTTTGTTTTTTTGTCTTGTTCCTCCCTTTCTTTCTTCTTTCTTTCTTTCTTTCTTTCTTTCCTTCCTTCCTTCCTTCTCGAGTGGTTTACCAATTATCAATCAGTCAATCAATCGTAGCACGTGTGCATGTAAGGTACGGTACAGTACAGCACAGTGCAGTCCATGTGGGGGTAAAGGAAGGAAGGAAGAAAAGAAAAGAAAGGAAGGAAGAAGAACAAGCAACTCTGTCACAAAAGAAAAAAAGAAAACCGCCCCCGCCCTCAAACGCAGGAACAAGTTTCGGAAACGTTTCATACTTTGATAGCTTCCCATTCGTACATAGCGATTGGCGGGAAGGCTAAGAAGGAGGGACGCCGCTGCCCGTCCATTCATCTATCCACCGGTGCATATCCTATTGTACTCGAGTACGAGAACCTGCTGGGCAAGCAGGCAAGCAGGCAAGTAAGCGAAACGAATGAGGAAAGAAGGCAGCCCGCACCCGCTATCCAGATGTTCGGAAAGTGGGGAGAATAGGGGAGGAGAAGGCCGGTTGGGATTTTGGTAACCGAATCGGAAGTAATTTACTTATTCTGTTATTTTCTGACCACTCACTGCTTTCTTTTTCCTTCTTTCTATCTCCCGGCTCTTATTCTTCTTCAATAATGATAATGATAGTGATACTATTACGGAAAAATCTATCTATCTATCTGTCTGTCCATCCACGATAACCTCCTTCCTTCCTTCCTTCTCCAAATATGTATGTCTATATGAATGTATGAACAAAAACCCACCCCCATTCCCTACTAAAAAAACAAAGGAGAGAAACAAGGGCGATTTTTTCTGGAATTCCCGTTCATCTGCAATTAAATTCATTCTGTGATTCACCTGACGCCCAACTTCGCAATTGTGATAATAAAAAGCGGATAGGCAACACGGATGGGTGAATCGCCGCACGAAGGAAGAAAGGAAGGAAAAGAAAAGAAAAGAAGAGGAAGTTTCCAGTTTCGTACTTGTATTGTGGTTGGCTTGGCTTGGCGTCGGAAGGAAGTGAAGCGACCGGGAAGGGTTAACCCTGATATTGTGGCTTCTTTTCTTTCTTTCTTTCTTTTTTCTTTCTTCACAGTTTGCAGAACAGCGTGGGATGGATAGATGACTTCCAGCGCGAGGAATGGTTGATGATAGATGATACCGGTATGTTGTGACACAATATGCCGGATGCCGTCCCATACGGGAACTTTTTTTTTTTCCTTCACTTTTTCATAACTGTGCGGTGCCGTATTGTTACGTTACATTTTACCGTTATTTTTCATTTTTTCATTTTTTTTGCCCTGTCCTTCGTTGCCCTGCCTTACTGTACCTTCCTTCCTCCGTCCTCCACTGCAGGGGAATCGGTTTCCACTGTTGTACCGTTGCCCTTGCGATCATGCCTCTTTCTTTCTTTCTTCCCTTTCCTTGCCTCCCCCCTCCGGCACGGATAGACTTGCGGGAATGGAGACATGTATGTACGAGCACTCGAGCATCATGGGCACTTTGCATTTGCGACGCCAATTCCCGTGTATTATATCATATCATATCACAGCATAGCATCCTCTGATACCGGTGCCGATGCTGAGACTGAGACTGATACTGGGGATGCTTCATCTGCGTGTGTTGGGTATGTATGGCTGTGCTTTGCCGTACTCTGCTATGCTCCACGGTACGGTAGGCATTATTGGTTGGCACAGTATCATAGGTATCATGGATGTGAATGGTGGTATGGATTATAGATACTGTGCAGCAGGTATAATCCCTACTGTGTGAATTGAATTGACGATCGAAGGAAAGAGGCGCTGCATACTGTATCTACCGGTATCTGTTGTCGTCTTCGTCGTCGTCACCCATCTATTCTCTGCGTTTCCTTCTTCCTTTCCCCTTGACAAATCTGCGCTGGGCTGGGCTGGGTGATTAACTCATAATATACCTGCAATATGAAAACCCAGGGACGAGCTTGAAAAAAAGCCTCGCCACTGTAAGATGGAGAGACTCGAAGCATGAAAGGCGAGCAGGTACTGGTAAGTCCTCCGAAAGTAAGAAATGACGACATCCTAGGCACCAAGGCATTTCGATAAATGTCCATACCGGTGCTGCAGTAAGTTAGGGAGCGGGGGAGAGGGAGCGCAAGCGCTTGGTATAGTAGGCACGATAGGTGGGTAGTCTTCGAGCGGGTACAAATCAGTCAACAACGACAATCTTGTATGATACCGGTATCCTCCTATTTGTATCACCACACATTCCACAAGACGGCTTTGCCACAGCAGCTTACACTACACTTGCACTTCTCGTGGAAGTTATTAATGTATCACCATCCCAACTAGCATCATTGGAAGGATAAGTGAAGTTAACGGCGGTCATCCCTCCCATAATCACACGATCTGTACGCGGCGAGTTTCTATTTCAGTCCTCCTCCACACTCCATTCCCGTGAGGCCACTTGAATAAAACGAAACGAAACGAATTCTAGAGTATCGGTTTTACAGGTATGGGGGCCATTCAGCCCCGGATTCGAAAAGAAAGGGAAAAAAAAAAAAAAAAGTTTCTCAAGTGTGAAGTTTCGAATAGATCTGCCAGATTTGTGCTTTTGTGCTGTGCTTGTAAGTCGTATGCAAGAACAGAAGGGAAAAAAAAGGCATCACACATGCCAGAGTCCCTCGGGTCGGGGAGAAAAGAAAAAACTTGCGTAAACGTTTTTTTTATACAACCCTGAGGCTGAACGCCGGTATATACCGGTAGTTTACCGTAATCTAAATAAATAGAATAATGAACAAATAAATAAACCCTATCCTATCCTATCTGGAAGAGATGTGGTAAGTTTGCGGTCGAGCGCAATATACTCGTATAGAGTTCAGTTCAGCACCAAGGATAATTAGATCAAACCGAGCAAGACTGATGGATAAAAAAACTTTCATTCATTCAAGCGCCCAAGGGTAAGCCAAACCTAACCTAACTTCACAACATTTTGGTAACTTCCGCTCGCTCGCTCACGGGATAAAGTTGGACTACGGTACCGGCGCAGCACCAGCCAGTCATTAGGTCAGTCAGTCAGCCAACCAGTGCCGTCGGCGGGGGGAGGGGAGGAGGAGGAGGCGCTGAATTATCTACTTGTCTGATATGTATCGTATCATATCATATCGCAAGCAAGCCCGGATATCCCGACATTATGGTAAATTAGAAGTGATTCGATCCGGCGGGCCTATCGGAGGATGGAGGCGGAGGGGAGGGGGAAAAAGGTATGTATGATGAGCTAACGGGATGCAACTTGACTGAATAAATAAATAGATAAACGAACACAGTTACCTTAATCATAAATAAACAAATACGGTGTCATGGATGGACTTTTTTTTTGTTCTGAGAGTTATCGATCAGTGCAATCTGATAGGTCGGTTGGTTTTTTTTTAGACAGTGTTGTTGTTGTTGGAAAACGTCGGTCGTATTATTCTCATAATACCAGTTAGGATGCTGTATCCGTTTGTTGCCTTCATCTTGGTGCTTTTCACCATTATTGTCTGATGTCCCTGGGAACTTCCCCTCCCTTGCCTTCCCCCACGCTTCCCTGTATGATACCATTATTATTATGAAAACGAGCGAGTGAGTGAGCAAGGGAGTGAGAAAAAAGCGGCGAATCCAGTCCGTCGTATCTTTCTTTTCCTTCCTCACACATTTTCACAAGTTTCCATAAGCACCATAAGCCAGATGATTTTTACCGACAGAAGAGAACCCGATGCATATCGGACTGAAGACAGTATGGAATAACCGGTACGGTGCCATAAGTGCGAAGCATTGGAAAAAAAAACAGTTATGCAGCTTACCAAAGATCTTCAGGAACAGAAGCCAGCCAGCCAGCCAAAAAAAAGAAAAAAAGAAAAAAAGAAAAAACTTTTCACCATAAGTAGTACCGATTTGGAATATTGTACAGTAACTCTAATCTCAGCCCGAGGTTTACACCGTATGTTAAGTAAAATTGCGGGCGTAAGGCATCGCATGGGCAGTGGGCGCCATCACGGCATGACCATGGAACATGCCCACCGTTGCTATTTATATACGGATGGTCGCGAGGAAAAGATTGACTTTCTGCCTGCGTGTGTGAGTGTGTAAGCGTGTGGGGGGAGAGGGTGTGGGCAGTAATTATTATTTATGAAAAAGGGAAAAAAAAAGAAAAAAGAACGAGAAAGGAAAAGGAGGGCGTTATCAGACTGATTATTTCTTCTTTCTTTTTCCCTCTTGTTGTTTCTTTTTGAACATAAGAATGTGGGTTTGTGGGTGGGATTGTTGCTTTTTCTTTTTTTCGCAAGTCCATTTTTTGATTTTTGTATGATCAGAAATGCTTTTGTTCTCGTCCCGGAAAAGCTTGCTTGCATTCGGCAGGTTCTTGCCATCTGTGCCTGAAGTGAAGAAGTTAAGTGAAGTGAATTTATCTGTCTGTGTCTGTCGGTCGGTACCGAGGAATAGGTGGATGGAAGATACAAGTACCTCGTGCATGGAAGGAGGGAAGGAAGAAGGGAAGAGAAGGAAGGAAGGGTACGATATCTGATAGGCTGTGCCAGTGCTTGTCCCATATACCTGAAGAAACCAAACACAGTCTTGACCTCTTCGCTTTGACGATGAAGAGTGATGAAAAACAAACTCGAAGGAGGGAAGGAAGATGCTCGAGTACACTAGTACGAGGTAGAATTGAGTTTGAGCGCAATGCAGGGTCTTTTTACATACATGGACTAGCCTGCTTCAAGAAACGCCTCACCGGTATCGTGGGGTGTGAGCTGCTTTACCTCTCCCCACCCAC
>QOVD01002133.1:0-12651 GCA_003521225.1 Tuber microsphaerosporum
TAGGAGTTGTTCACTCAGTTGAGTGTTTTGTGAGGTGAGGGTAGCAACCTGGTCTTGCAAACCTAGGGTATCCTGAATGTGACGGCTTTGGATCACTATGAGGTGTTCCTGTATGGCTTTGAAAGGTTCTTCCAGATTGGAAAGGCGTATTCTGACTCCTAGGTTGGTGTCCTTGATTTCTTCAGGGACTGGTCTAGGCGGAGTAGAGGGGTAGGGTGATGCTTGCCTTGCAGAGGTAGTGGTCGGGGAAGAGACTTGCACTGTCTGAACTGGAGATGCAGGGTCTTCTTTCATACGGGTGTCTTCAGGAGATTCAGGTGTTTGGCGTTGCGCGAGCGATTGGAAGGGGTTGGCAAGAGGATTTCTGCCCCCCCTACCCCTGCCCCCTTGTCTGGCAGACATCAGAGGTAAAGTAGGATGGACTCAGCTGATAAGGTTTTTGTAAAACAAATCAAAGAGGAAGGATTTGTTTTTAAAAGTGGGTAAAGTGAGGGGGCGAGGCGGTGAGAGTTGGTTGTTGACCAATAAGGTGAAAGCTTGGCGAAAAATTTGGTGTGGTTTTTTCTTTCGCTGTGGTTGTAACGGCAACGGAGTCCGGCTCTTGTAGGTGACATAGTGTAGGAAGGTTCAGAATCTGAAGAGATGGAAGATGGTTTAGGCAATAGGGTGGTGGACTGAACTGTGGAAGGATAAGAGTATGGTGCTCTTTGTCTGACAGGGTGATCTGAAGTCATCTGTAAAACTCTCTAAGCATACCTTTTGCACAATCTGTCAAGTCTCAAGGGAACTGGCAGGGTTGAAGCCTCTATCTCATGTGCTGCTGTTGGTGATGTTCTGAAAGCTCCTACAATTCTCCTGTTAGCTTGAGCCTGTAACTTTTCCAACTTATTAGCTAATCCAATTTGTCCTTTCCACCATATTTCTGCACCATAGTCAGAAATAGGGGTAATGCAAGTGTAGTATAGTTGTCTAATTGCTGGAGCAGATAGTCCCCATTCTGAATTGGAAAGCCTGGAAATCATGTTAAGTACTCTGGTTGCGCCAGCACGAAGAAGTTTGTTCTGTCAAGGAGGTGCAACCAGGAAATGCTGATTCACTTCCCGTACAAAGAGTACTCCTGCCAAGGGGCCTGGCAGATCCTAATGCTGCCATTTGGGCTCCAACCAGAAAGTGTAATGGAATTGAGGGGAAAGACAAGAAAAAGTCCTGTTTCAACTAGGTTAATTTGATGTAAAATAGTTATGAACTCAAAGAGCGTCATAGTGGCAGGCGTTGGCTGATAGTCATTTGAAATCATACGCCCAAAATCGTACCCACAGAAAAATCATACACACAACAATTAAAATGTCAAAAGTCAAATATGAAAGAGATCACACTTGCTTTATTCTCAAAATAATACGCTAGGCAATGGCAGGTCAAACGGACCAGGATGGCAGTTTGACAAAATTGCCACGCAACGGCAGACTATGAGGAAAGTGTTTTTCCAAAGGTATGTTTATAGAAGTAAGAACTAAAAGAAGTTAAGAGAGGCCTTTTTGTTTTTATTTCTGCTTGCATGAGCACTCTGCCATCTCCATGTATGAACACTCAGCCATCTTCTTTGCGTAAGCCCTCAGCCATCTCCTTTGTGTGACCCGTCAGCCATCTCAACTATCCGGATTGACTCTGCTCCAGTCAGCCAACCAACCTCCAAATATTGAGTGCTTCCAAGAAGGTTTTCAGCCTAGTTCTTCCCTTCCATGGTAACATGTTGAGCAGTAGCTATTCATTATCTACCTGCCTGTTTGGAATTTCAAATTTTGAACACCACAATGGTGTTCTATTCCAGCAACGAGCTCGCACTGATGAGAACCAAAGAATGAAGCCTGAAGTTACAACCCTACCATCCTGAAGGAGCAAAGGGTAAAGTTAAAGCTCGTGAGGATGCCGATATTATCCCTCTTGAATATGTTCATTTCCACTGTCCTCTAGAAGAACAAGGATCCTCTGCCTCCTCTGATTGAAAGCTGGAAAAACTCTTCGCCAATCAGATAAAGCTCTCCAACACATTCATTAAGAAACGTAAAGAAGCTCGAGAAAATGCTGAAGATGTATTCAAGCACACCTTTGGCAGTACATCTATGTTTGCCAATATTGTCATCAAGCGTGAAATAAAGTTAAAAAATGCTGAATTAGTCAAAAAGGAAATGTAATCGTAGTCTTGCTCACAATGGACCACAAGGAGCCTTGGCCCCAATTTTCCCAAAGGCAGCCAACTCTCAAGAGTCCCCAGGAGATAGGTGAGGAGTTGGAGAAAATCGATGTCGGTGAAGATAGTTTCTATCTTGCATTGGATAAGAACTTCACAATGATTTGGGTCCTCTGTGGATCTGGGCTGAAACTTGTTTATGGCAACAAAATCCATGAAGACATTACGGATGCACTTTGCTGGAACATCAAAGAGTGTGCTGCAATCATTCAGTATACACTCCCAAAGGATGCCAGCCATAAGGTGTATCAGAAGTGGATCCTTTTGAACCCTCCCCACTGCTGGCCACAGTGGACGCAAGCAGATATTGACCACTAAGTGATCTGGGTGGAAAAAGCGCATCATAGCATGGGAACCGGATTAAGCTGTGATATTTCTGGCATCAGTACTCATCATAAGCCAATTGACCGTGGCCTATTTAAATTACTAGGCACATTAACCAAAGCACAACGAATCCTACATGGTGCGGTTGATCAATAGTGGCAACCTACTTATGAGGAACTACCTTAACATTGTCTGAGTGATCAAGCCAAGTTCTTGAAAACTAATACCCAGGAAATTTGAACTCTCCGAGCATGCTTGGTAAATGTTTTTACCAAGCCACACTTTGACTCTGATGATGGTAAAGGTAGATGGGCTGCACTGGGGATTCTCAGTGACATTCAAGAAGGAGACTTTAGCATCACTGAATTGCAGAGCAGGTATTCATATAAGCCAGGATGTATGAATTACTTGTAAGCAGAGCGCATACACATATTACTCTGGAGTGCTATGGCTATGGATAATGTTATGTTGGAACTTGTGATGAATCATTCAAGTTAGAACTCTTATAGTAGTATATCATGTATTCATTTGTTTGGTAACATATTCTATCAGCAGAACGAGTACCTAGTTTTTGGAGTATTTGTTGTGTCTTAGATATGAAATACCGAGAATTCGATATTCCGAGTCTATTCAGAATGTAATATCAGACAGATCTAGTGTTAGGATAGAACTATTCCACTGCAGGGTATTCATAGCCCAACTCAATAGACTGTTTACTCTTCAGATGTATTCCAAATCAGTTGCCTCCTCTTGCTAATATATGTAGACTTACGACTATTTAGTTATAGCATTTACAATGAGGTTTCCAGAATCAGGACAATCTAACCTTCTAATGAGGAAACTGGCTCTGCGAGGGCGATCTCCCAGGCAAGTCGCTAGCCTACCTAATTTATCATTAACAACAAGGCTACTATGTCATTTAAAGCACCCAGTTACGCACTTCAATCACCTGCAAAGAACTTATACTAGCCTATAATCAAATTGCTCAATCAACCCAATCATCGGACAGGACATTTATACTTCAAATGATATCCTTCAAATGATATCCTTTAGGTCACACACTCAAAGTGATACCCTTAAACCTTATCCTTAAAACCATACACCCAAAACCATAAGCCCAAAACCATACACCCAAAACCATACGCCCAAAACCATACCCCCAAAACCATACGCCTAAAACCATACACCCAAAATCTATCACACAAAACAATATGCACAAAACCATATTCTCAGTGTGATGCTCAGAATTATGAACACGGAATGGTAAACTTAGGGCCATATGCTCTGAGCCATTCAAGTTAGTGCAGAATGATACCCTCAGAATGATAGACTCAGAATGATATGCGAGAATTAATTGCCAAATGATCATGTGCACTATTAGAATAGTTGAATCAGGATACCAAATATGCAATATAATTGGAGATTTCAAGCAAATATTTGTGTTACAAAAAACATCACTGATGGAGGAAAGTGGGGCCCCGCCCAGGGCCAAGGGCAGGGGGTTGTTGGACCGGGGCCTGCCTGGGCAATCAATGGGGAAAACGAAATCCCCGCCCCACCCTCTACTCCAACCGGAGCCCCGTATAAGATGGGGCAGGAAGCAGAGACGAGATCTTGCCCCTGGGCCAGAGTCAAGGTAGGGTGACTGAGAGATAACTGGCCACGCCCCACCCGTAACTATCACTAATTGTAAAACAGGTGTGTGCATACTTTTTCACCAACAAACGCAGTCTGGGCTGCAAGCCTTTTTACGCAGAAGTACTTCAGCCCTCTGCGTTGGCCAACACTTCTCCTAGTGTGCACTGCTCTCTGATGCTGCTTAATGGACTACAAACATACAGGGCCTAAGTCCTTAGCGGTGGGGGATTTCCCACAAGCAGTATTTGGTTGTCAGTAAGTCATCTCTTAGAGTAAACAAGGGAGCTAATAGGATAACAGACTACTACAAGAGGTAGTATCAAACATATCAAAAGGTTGGCCCAAAGACTGCCACAGCCCGAGAAATCTGCACCTTCTATCAAGGATGCTAACACAAGCTGGGGTTATATCGCCAAGGTGCGGAAGAACACGACAATTGGTATCATAGATGCGGATGTGCAAAAGAACCCTTCAGCTCACAAGCCAGCACAAATCAAGACTGTTGGGTATGAGGATGAGTTAGGGGATGATGTAAGTGACCTCCTTGTGAGCAACCACAATCTTTAGCCATGGTTTGCAGACCCTGTCTGGAAATCCAGAGGTGAATAGCCGCTGGGACAGGAATGGTGGTCCTGAGGGAAATCAGAGTCCTGAGTGGAATTGTGGTCCAGAGGGAAATAGTGGTCCAAAGGGGAATAGTGGTCCAGAGGAGAACTACATGCGCGGCCGATTTGATGCCAGACACTTTGGGAGTTGCAATCCCAAGTATTCGGCTTCAATTCAGCCATGCTAGTACTTTATGGATTGTCGGCTTTTTATTTTCACTATAATTAATATGTTTCTTGGTTGGTGTTGATAGTGAGCATAGCAAAATAGAGTAGAATATTTGTATTAAATCCACCCAGGGGGATTTTCATTAGTAATGAGTATTTGTTTATATAGGTTATATATCTAGAGAACAGCAGGGTGTGCTAATACACATCAGCAAAAAAATCCAGTTTGCATTTTGGTCTTCCTGTGCATCCTGGCTCTTCCTGAAACACAGTTTGCATCCTGAACGTCAGTTAGTATCCTGTAGATGAGTTTTCTTCCTGAGACCAATGAAATTGTTCAGAGAGAAAATCGCGTTAGCTTATCTTATAAATAGTAGTTTATTCTAGCCACTGGCAAAATTTCAGACATTCACGGTAACAGATGACTGACAGATTGATTATTAAAGGTTTTGATGGCAAAATTTGACTGTGCCACATTGAACCCTTGTAGGTACCCATAAGAGTAGACTCTGGGAAGTGCCACCAAGTGCAATTAAGTTTAAATCAGTCACTAGCGAACGGGCCAATAGTTGTTTCCGGGATGCCCAGGAAGATAGTTTGCATATATTCAGGATACAGAGGATGCAGCAAAAAGTACCCTTTTTTTTGGCTGATGCAATCACTAGGTTAAGTACGACACGTATATGGTACAACAGAATTGTGATTGCAGAACTCAGGGAACCCAGAAGGCCTCACAGCCAAGGCTGCATGAAACTAATGAAAAAAGGTTGCACAGAACGTGGACCAGGGAAGAGCTGGTCCACCGTTAGCCAACTACCATCTGCAAAACACACTTGTTTGCATTTTGCTCTTCCTGTGCATCCTGGCGCATACTGAAAATTGGTTTGCATCTTGAACGCAAGTTTGCATCCTGATAATGAGTTTGCTACCTGAGAAAAATGAAATTTTTCAGAGAGAAAAATGCATTAGCTTATCTGAATAATAGTACTTTATACTAGCTACATACAACACTTCAGACCTTTAGTGTATCAGATGACTTACCAATCGATAATCAAAATTTTTGGCGGCAAAATTTGACTCCCTCACTTGAACCCCTGCATGTACTCAAAATAGTTGACACTAGGAAGTGCAACTAAGTGCAAATAAGTTGATATCAGCCACTAGCGAACTGGCCAATAGTTAGTTTCTGGGATGCACAGGAAGATAATTTGCATATATTCAGGATGCAAACAGGAGTCTCAGGATTCACAGAATGGAGCAATAAGTGGGGTTTTTTTGTTTTGTTGATGATGGATGAACCAGTAGAGAGCAGAGGAAGAACCAGGATAATCAGGATCGTAGCAAGCAAAATTGAGTAGCAAGCCACAGGTAACCAGGATGGATAGGAGATTGTGAGCAAGAACCAGGGGTGACATGAAAAGCGGAGAGCAGGGTCTGGGGGACACAGGGAGGAGAAACGAAAGGATCAGGTAAAATTTGGGGGGGGGACGCAGGGAACAGAAGGTGATAGAAACCAAAAATGCGTAAACCGGGGGCCAAGTACAATAGACATGGATGGCTCTGGGCTTGGGCAGCCAGAGGTCTGGGAGTAGAAGGAGTATGTGAGGGAAGTGCAAGATAGAATAGAAGGATAACAGCCAGGATGAGAGAGAGCCAGGATGAAGAAAGGATGCACCAGAGATCACCGCAACTAGGGAAGGGTGGACAACAGAACACTTGAAGGAGGGAAGTATAGGCCAGGATGGAGGACTGGGGGTACGAGTAAAAGGGCTAGATCTTGTTGCTGGGTGGTGGACTAAGAGGTTCAAAGGGACTAGGTGTAGCCAAGTGACTTCAGGACCAGCAAAATCATTTTGCAAATGAAGCCCTGACTGCCCAGAGCATTAGGCCCGAAGATTCCCAACTACCCAGCCCGTCTATGGAAGGTTATTAGCAAGCTATAACATTGTTTATGTCGTTGAGCCACCTCGGCTACCCCACCACGAGCAAAGCCTCTATGAGGTCTACAATGACATATGTGAGGAGGAAGAGGATTCGATGTCGAGATGGCAGAGGGTGGCGGACGAGAGGGATATCACACAGGCTTTGAACGACATGGAATCTCTCTGGCGGGAACAGATGATTAGAGGATACAGGAGTGACCCAGTCTACTAATTGGCCCAGGACTCCAACAGCACCTTCCAAGAAGGAAAGATGCAACACTATCACATCTGAAATGGACTCTTCTATGCCACCACTTTGGAAGGAGAGGGCTGCCTCTACATACCAAGAGAGCATGGGGTCAATGGAGAAACACTTAGAGAACTAATGATTAGTGAAATACACAATATGGCACACCACAGTGCAGATCGAAATTTATAATATGCTACCAAGTATAGATATTGGCCTGAAATGAGGAAATATTTTAGGGATTTTGTCTGACAATACTAGCTTTGCCAGGCAAATAAAGAACTCATCAGCAAAAAGAATTCCACATAATGTATTACATACTTATCTCCCTGTACCATCCTGTAAGACCACCTCCCCCTGTCCCTCCTATCACTCACATCTTCATATCATGTTCTAAAGGCCCAAGAGGCCTTCTGAAAGTCCCATTCATACCTTCAACGCCATTTATGCTTAGCTTTTGTCGGCCACCTCCGGCTTGCTCCACTTGCTATGGAGTTTCGCTTAAATGACCTGGGTGGATTTTGTCGCTTTCTTCTTGGCCATTTTGGCTGATATATATTTCCTTTCTACCTATGCACGTCTGGAAATACCGCAGCCTGTCTCAGCATTCTATTTCACACTGGGGACTTTCTCTTCCCCAAGATGTCTCCGTTATGGATTCTGTCCCCCAGCGGACGTTCTTCAGATCATACCATGCACTTTCCACCCTTGCGCCGGTCCCACCCACCTTTCCCGTTTCCCTTGTGTGTTTGCCATATCTGTTTCATTTCACTGAAGCTTGCAAACTTTGTACTTCTTCTCGTCCTTCTCAAGACCTTATGATTTACATAACACTTTGTGTATCACACCTATTTGACACCTCAGCTAGTTTACCATGTGTGTCTTTAGGCCTCTCCTAGGCACTACCGCCCATCACTTTCGCACCAAACTTTGTTTAATTTTTTGCATGAATTTACTGCCTCTTTCTACTGTAGAGTTTTCAACATATTCTATTAAATGTTTCTAAATCAATCCTACTATTTACATACCAGTGTTTGTTATCTGCCCTGGCAGTCTCAGGTACTAAATACACCATGCCCATGATCTGTTTGATGCCAACAACAATCTCAGTTGTTCCTTTTGGCCCGTTACCTGTTCACAAAGAACTGGTTACATGTCCTGTACTGTCGCTGATTTTCCCTGAATTCTCAACAAATAGTCTGTCTACTAATACGAGTCTATCCACTAAACCCGTTCTTAGGTCTTGAACTTTCATTATCGATACCAAGCGAGCCAGATAAATGCCTTTTAACGTCCCTTAAATACTTCTACTACCTGAATCCACCCATACCCCATTATTCCTGCTCTGCCCTGTGGACCTTCAAAGCTGGGTTCCTGTACACCAAAGACGATGCCATATAACCTCTTGCGTGTCCTGAAATTTCTCTACTGGGACATTTAAAAAAGCCAACATATCTCAACTGGACTCTTCTTAACCGAATCTATCTGAAACTGTTGATTCAAAGATGATTTCTGTTGATAATAATTGACTTTAAGGTCCAGAAAATTCTCAAAAGTCTGATCACACTGTGAAATAGCTTTGACGGTTAGTGTTACACCCCTTGATTGTTTATTCACTGATCCAACCTGTCCTTTGTGCTGTTCCATGAGGACTTCGTCCTGAATAAGACACTCTTGGTCCACTTGGATATTAATTTTATGGATTTTGAAGCTGTCAAATCTAGCATATGATCGTAGTACTTGATAGCTTAAATTGTTTTTATTTCACCGTCAATAGTTCTCCTTGAATATTGTTTTGTGACTTGATTCTCCCAACTGGGTAGAATACATTTTAATCTGTCCAAAGCGTCGTATAT
The DNA here is from genome assembly GCA_003521225.1 of Tuber microsphaerosporum. Lineage (NCBI taxonomy): Eukaryota > Fungi > Ascomycota > Pezizomycetes > Pezizales > Tuberaceae > Tuber > Tuber microsphaerosporum. The sequence goes on from QOVD01002133.1 coordinate 9,009, forward strand.
GGTCTCCAAAGTGACTTAACATGTTTATCTTAACAAAGTTAAAGTCTACACTCTCATCCGATATATCTCCCACAATTCCATCTAAATTACGACGTTCTTCCTCACTAATACGATGTCTTTCAGCTCCACTCACCCCCAAAAGATGGTGTTGATTATGTACTTCGCTATTCTTACCCCGAATTCTGGTAGTGACCACTCACACTCTTCTACTGGTGGACTTATCTTTTCAATACTCTTTGAACCTGTCTTTGTGATCATGAGAAGCTTTCAAGTACTATTCAAGGTATTGAATCGTCTTATCAGTATGGCTTGTATATTGCAACATTATAGTAGAGTCAACAATCGATCGAGCACAGGTCAGAGCTCTATTAAATATAAGACTGTCGGTGGCACTTGGATGATGTAGAGAAGCTGCATAACACGGTAGTATCGCTTTAACCAGATTTCTTACCTCTTTTCTGGTCTACTGAGAGATCCAACTGTGCTCTTTGTTCAGCGGGGAATAGAGGGATAAACAGCTAAACTCCTCCAGATGGCATTAAATGCTTGTAGCTGCCAGTACTTCTTGACAAATCAGATAAGCCATTTCATAAGGCGTGTTTTGAATATTCCCAGGTACACCACACGGAGAATATCTAGTTTCGGCACATTGGATTGCTCAACATTTAGAAGCTCCCCAAAGACGCTTGGAAGCTATTTAAAAACACAATGTATTAGTTCTTGCTTGGTGTGCTGGTTGCTATCACAGTATTTACTGAAGAGAGGTTTGTATCTTCTATAATGTTGTGTGGCCGCAGAACGTCTCAAATGCAATCCTAGTTGTTCGGGTCAAACCTCACTGATAGTGCACTGATTTTGTTGAATACTGTGTCATGTGACATTTTCCAAGTGATCTGCAATCCAAGCCAAGAGACGTAAGAAACATAATCGAGCCTTTCCATCAGCAAATTCAATCTCAAGTCTGGGGTTCCCTAGGGCAACCATTGGCGCAAAAATCGCTTCCATCAAATCGCAAAGAATCTCATTGTTGACCTGCCTTTGCCGTGCATCGCTCACTGCTATGCCCAGCATTTTCACGGGGATAGACCAAAGTGGCAAAAGGACCGTTGAATGTTTTAAGGTCTTATTTCACGTTCTTGATATGATGTTCCCAATTGACATATATATTGGCCAGGCTTTCTTATCTCCCAAGAAATTGGTCAAAAATATGAAGTCTGAGGCACATATGATTGGTACAAGCATTGCTCCATCCGGCAATCTATCCTTTTTCTGTGTCAATTTTGTTTCCTAATATTAGGTATCAAAGCGCCGTGGAACATCGTATTTATACATACCTATATTGCCCACCACCAATTTGCTGTGTCCATCTCCGAATATACTTACTGATGTCGTTCTTCGCTATTTAATTCCTTGACAGCGGTGTAAATCATGTCTTGAGCAAAATATCTTTGACCTAGTAAATATTTAGCACAATCAATAGGTTTGTAGAAAAAGAATTTCTATGTTAAGGAAGCTTTGTTTGGTTCTTCACTGTCCGCAATTTCCTACATTTGGTTAGAATTGAATGTTGTAGGGATACATTAACTTACAGCTTTACTAAACGATACAGACCTCTCTTTCTAACTCTTCATCCCTATACCTGATACCAACTTATATACCGCATCAAGGAGCCTATAAGCGGATTTAATATTACTGTCCTGAGGTCCTAGGTCCTTCTTGAAATATCTTTCAATTTGAGTATTTGGTACCTTTGCTTTAATATCCCAGTGAGCCAGCTCCAAGTTAGTCTTGTTTCTGAATGGTGACAACATCACATCTTCAGATCTTTCGTGCTGTACAACATCCTGTAGGCATGTCCCAGCAGTGAGGTGTGTTGTCGGCCAAGGTGGTACAAGCAATTGTGTGCATTTCTCAGTGTCCAAATAGTTGAGACTTTCCACATCGGAATCGGCAGTGTTTGCTTACATTTTGGGCTCATTTTTAGCCATATTCATTTCAATTGATTCAAATTTTTCTCTATATGGATCGGAGGTCAGGCTAGACTTACCTGCTGGCTCCAGAATTCGCAGGTGATGTTCTTCGGCCCAAATAGGATGTTCTAGTGTTCTTAGTGACTGTACAAAGCCAGACTGTGCTGTTTCCATATGGTTCCTGTACTATGTACTTGACTTGTATTGTCTTCTGCAGTACGGGCATTGAGACTCTTATAAAATTCTATAGGATATTATATATGATAAACAGCACAAGCAGGACGTAAAATCCAAATTACTTTTTGAGACTGATCACACTCTGTGCTTGAATGCCTGCAGTAATTGAATAACAATTTTCTTGATGGGTACTGTTCTGTAGAGATAGATTGGACACGAAAAGTAAAAATAGGACCCAATTCGTCACCCAGTATTGTTAGTAATTGTAGGTTTGACAATGGATTGAAAAAATCCAATACCATCAAGATGGATTGTTTGCCCCATGTGTGATACGTTGTTGCATTCTTCAAAGGTCTGCCTGCTATGTTATCTCTCACCTACCCCTGAGCAATATTGTAAATGACAGTACAGATTATGTCCTTTGTTTGTCTGAGAACTCTCTTTTCACATCAAAACATGTACTAAGTCCTTTGTTCTTTATTGAGGGAACCTCTCCACTTGCGTTTTTATCTTTATTGTACAAACAATTAGAATTGTACTCAATCTCTTGGATTCCCTCCACCAGTACTCTCATGGACAGACACCTTCCTTTCAGACAGACAACTAGGACTTGCATTTGATGGACAAAGACAGCCACAGCAGCCTATCAATACTGGAATTCCTCAAGGCTCTCCAATCTCCCCCATCCTGTTCCTCTTTTATCTTACCAACTTATTCAAAGACTTGAAACCTTCTCTTCTTACTCCACAGCTAAGATCCCCTTCCTTTATTGATGATGTTGCACTCATTGTTACAGGCACTTCTGAGGAGGCCAACTCTAGAGCATTGGAGAGGGCAGCCAGGAGGACCTGGGGTTGGGCAGCTGACAATGTGATAGTATTTGATGACCCAAAGACAGAACTCATGCACTTTCACCACAAAACAAACTCCAATACCTACAACATTCCTGTCACCTTACCTAATGGCACAGTTATTCACCCCTCTGAACACCTCAGATGGTTAGGAGTTTGGCTTGACAGAAAACTATCCTTCAACTATCATGTTCAACAAAAATCAGCAGCAGCAAGCAGAGCACTTAACATGATCTCTAGGCTTTCCAACTCAGAATGGGGTCTCTCTGCACCAGCAATGAGGCAATTATACTATACTTGCATTACCCCAATAGCTGACTATGGTGCAGAGATCTGGTGGAAGGGCCAGATTGGACTTGCTAACAAGTTGGAGAAGTTACAATCAGCAGCTAACAGGAGGATTCTAGGAGCATTCAGAACTTCACCCACAGCTGCACTTGAGATTGAAGCTGCAACACTTCCTGTTCCCTTGAGGCTTGACAGACTTTGCAAGAGATATGCTTACAGAGTGTTACAAATGGGACCAAATCATCCAGTCAGGCAGAGAACACCAGCATCTTTCCCTTCAACAATTCCCTTCATCTGCACAGCCTCTATCCAGAGATCTTTCACAGACTCAGATTCAGACTTTTCTCAATCTCTGCC
>QOVD01002134.1:0-10832 GCA_003521225.1 Tuber microsphaerosporum
ACCCCCTCCACCAACCTCAGAGGACCCTACACAGATCCAATAAGACTCCAGCGCTTCGTGCAGGACCTTCGTGCGACCCGTAGACCCAACCAACTCCGTCGACGGGGTATCAAGTCGAATTCCGAGTCGCTGCCGCCGCCGCCGCCTCGGCCAGTGGCGGTGAAGGAGGAGGAGGAGGAGGAGGTGATGCCGGAGTTAACGAAGGCTGAATTCGACGCTATTTTTGACGAGTATAGACGTATGCATGATATTGCGGTTGGATCGTTTCCCAAGGAACTGGGACCGGAGAGGTTTGGGGGTGGGGGGACGGAGTGTGGGGGTTTTCTTGAGCGTGTGTGGGCGCGCCGGGGAGGGAGTGTGTTGGGGAAGTGCCGCAGGAAGGCGGGGAGAGGGGGAGATGAGCGGCGACCTATAGCGAGGCCAACCATTCGGCCAACCGCTGTCTGAGCACTCCTTTTGTCGGGTAGATTTACTGTCCTAGATTAAGAAAAGTTGGTGTGCGGAGAGTCGAGTGATTAGTTGTGAATGTGTGATTTGGTCATTGGGCGATTTGGGGAGAATAGGCTTGGGAATCCAATTTAGTCTAGTCCAATCCAACCCCCCCCTCTCCCCACTAGTTGAGCCGGTCACCTTCAATTACAGCATACACAAAAAAGTAATTCCCGAGTCACTTTCCATAGTAAATCTAACCCATCGTAAAACACCTCACGAAGAAAAAGAAACAAAGCCCCTTACTCCTCCATCTCCTCCTTCATCCTCCGAATCTCCTCCGAAACATCCATAAACCCTTCCCGAGTCCCTACAATCTTCTCGTAGATCCTCAACGACTCTTCCAATACGTCGTCCTGGAGCGCTATATCCTGAGTTAATGGATCTAATACTACAGCGCCATCTACTGCACCGATCTCCGGGTTAGGGATAGCAACAGTGTACTGGAGTGAGTATAGTATCCTTGGCAAGGGTGAGCACGTTTGCAGGACCTTATCGACAGCGGTGTTCATGTCCTCGTAGGATGATGCAGTGATGGCGTGGAGTAAGCCTGTCCTTATTAGTAACACCACTAGAGATTTTAAATTTGCAAACTCACACTGGCCCCTTGGACACTCTCCCGCCACGCCCGACCTCGCAATGGCATAAACTGGAGCCTCCCCACCATTCCCAGGGACAACTATAACAGCCGCGGCAGGAGTAATATTCTCATCTTTATACTTCCGTTCAAACAACCAGCCCACCTCAATATCAATAACGTAGATTCCCTTAAACATCGATCTCCCACCTAATGGTTTAACCTCCATTGCTAGATCACTAGCTTCGCCAATGGCCCAGTCAGCATATATCGTCTCGCCGCTTTCTAGTTGCGCTTCTAATTTCCGATTTCCGTCGCTTTTGCTTTTTTTATTAAGGCACAGCGACTTGACGCCCCGACCGAGAACGTTGATGCCTCCAGCTACGGCGGCTGCGCGGGATAGGACTTGGCAGAGCTCGGCGGAACCACCATATGCAATTGTGAGTGCCGCGGATGAGCGCACATCTGGGATTTGGCCCAGAGATGAGAAGTGCATCGCGAGGCGAGGGAGGGCTTGCTCGAGGGTAACTTCAGATGGTGCAGGCGAGAGGAGAGTTAGTGAGCAGATGGAGGTAGCGATGAACGGGGGTATTGGGAAGGTTGTTGAGAGGAAGGTTTGAAAAGGTGTTTGACGGTTTTCTAATGATAGTGTAGTTAGTTTTTGCTAGAAGAATTTATGTGGATATGGAAGAATACCTTCGAAGATCTGTGTATACTTTTGGTCGGTGGGATCGTTGTATTTCATCACAAAGCGTAGAAATTCGCCAAGTTGTCCTCGGTCCTTGTCCGTTAGGTCTTTGCTCCAAGCTACGTCCTCGAACGTGCAAGCGACCTCCCGAAAATTACCGACCTTCCGTAGAGTAGTTCCGCCATCTGCTTGGGCCGCCTCCACCTCCACCAGTGCCTCTCCTCTCCCCAGAACAGCCTCAGCAGCTGGTTCTTTCTTCCGCCCTTTATTCCACCCAGCCCTTTTCTTCCCAGCCGCAGACACGAGCTTCGCAGCCTTAACACCCACCTCCGCCAGCCCTGCCCTGCCGCCCACTCCCACCGCCATCGCCGGTACCGCAACCTCCTCTTCCGTCAAACACACCCACCAACTCCCAACCGCATGCCAGGAAAACCCATCCGTCAAGTCCGCCCTCCGTAGCATTCCCAAAACACTGCTATGCCAGTAAACCAAATGCGGCGCTAAAGAAAGTGTATACCCCCTCCCATTGCCTCTACCGACCCCCTCCCCAATGTTCGAAACGACAACAGCATTTGTTACCCCGACCTCGTCCCCAGTGTTTACTCTCGCCGCCCATGTGTCTGCTTCAGAGAGCGAGTAGAAGGCTGCAGCACTGCCACCGTAGTAGGAGTTCTTGTCGAGCTGTAGGACGGTTTTGCCAGCGCGGGAGAGTGCTCTAGGCTATGTTAGCTTTGTGCGTGAGATAGATGGATGGATAGTCGGAGAGAGAGGGTAGGATAATAATAACTACACTGCAAGGAGAGATTGTTTGATTCCGGTACCGGAAATTAATACGTCCCAGTTTGCTAAAGGGAGTGGTGGGATGTCAGAAAAGTCGTTCATATTGTCGCTGGGTGGTTGTTGTACGGGGGGAATGGGGATGTCCGAGCCGCAGCCCCACCATGTCATCATGGTGTGTCAAGCAGCTAGATTTAGAAATGGCTTGGCACGATTGAGAGCTGGTGACGAAGTGCCTCACTACCCATTATTCAGAGTGATAGTAGCTCACGGGTGGTTGGAGGATGGTTTTTAAGGGAGGAGCCCGTTCATCTCGACTATGGTGAAGGGAATCTGTAATCGGAACAGGCAGACGCTCACTACCAAGGCAGTTAACAGTAATTAACCTATATTATAATACTAGAACTCTTTCACCTAATAATCCATAATTCTCATCAGGCTAGTGGTTAAATATCCTTTGGTGGTTAAAGACGGACAATATTTTTTTGGCAAAGTATCATACTCCGGCTCAGATGTTTCTCACAATAATGTTATTCACGGGAAACAAACCTGGATAGTTAAGATAATCTTATTTTTTTTGTCCTCCGAACATGGGCAGCATGCTTGAAGACGAATAATGGACAGACGATTTCGTTTTCCCCTTTCAAGGGGAACCAATGCTAATTCCTGGAATGCATTGGCCTTTATCTAGAGAACCCATATTCTCAGTACGTATTTGAGCAATCCAAACAACTAGGGAAATATATTATTAGCACAAACTCCAAACTCCAATTGCAAAAGGATTATCTCCAAGCTCGAAAGCTAACAGTTAACACCTCATTCGGGTATACAGCAATGCCCCTAACGCGAGAAACAAGGCAGGCCCTGCCCTTCTTATTTTCTTTCCTTCAAGCCCTAGAGGATGAGAGTCTGCAAATGTTATCATATATATAAAAAAAGGCTCGCCTTCAACCCAGTTGCCCACCCAGCAACCTACCGAAGGGTAAAACCCGCCACTCCACTAGCTCTTACACACCTTATATATCACCCTCCCTTTCTGCCTCCTCTCTTTCTCCGTCCCAACACTCCCCCCCCTGCACTCGCAAAACTCTAGATACCGATTCTCACACCAACGCATTTCCACCTTTCCTCATCGACTCCGTGATGCCCACCATGAGTAGAGGCATCAAGAAGCGCCGCGCTCCCCCTCCCACTCTCAATGCCCGCCTGAATACCGCGATGCGGCTCTTCACTCTGCGCACAGATATCCCCATCTTGGCAACTTACGCCATTCGCGATGTTCTCCGTGGTTACCTTCGTAACAACATGATTATCTTCTGCAATAAACCCCCCCCCTGGGCTGGCTCTAAACCTGCCCTTCTCGAGAAGATTCTTATGGAAAATATCGGCCCCGTTTACTTTACCGAAGCTTCTCCTGGCAAATACGATTATCTCGACCCGGACGATAAGAGGGTGTATGATGCTGGCCTCCCCCCCGTGACTCACAGTAGTAGATGCGTGCTATAGGAATATGCTAACTTGAATTGGCCGTCTGGTCGAAGACTGGCAGCCGCACTCAGGAACTTCATGGCAAATGTTGAGGAGTGGCAGCTTAAAGCCAGGGATAAAAAGAGGGCTAGGATTCGGTCTCACTGGGGAGAATTAACCCAAGCTGTTGCGAAAAATCAGAAGTGAACTTAACTAGCACTGCCTCTGTAGTTTTTGAAACCCCGAAAACTGGGAGATCATCACAATAAACTGCCGAAGTGCGCTTGTTCTCTTTCTCTTTCTATAATTACCTTTTATTTAATCCTGGGTAGTGGCTACCTGATTTGACGGGGCTTTTCTCTTATTTTTTCTAGCTTTTACTATGCCCCGTGCTATGCTCACCGACCGTTGATAAATATTCAGGACTTGACTCGCTCCGATAATTGATCCTGGCTGCCGCATACCTCACGCTCACGAACTCCCATAAATAGCGGCATAGGATATTGTCCCAGAAGAACTATAAAAGGTAGAGTCCGCGAGGGCAGTGAAAGACCAAAAGTGTGACTTATTCTTTATGCGCTCAAATCGTTGATGTTGAGATAGCCCTATGGCTAGAACTCTCTTTGAGAGAAGACTCATGGCAACGGAAATGATCGCCCCAACAAGTTGTCGAAAGCGTCTTCTGAGGGTCAGGTGACGGCTGTTAGTCTATCATTGCTTTCAACTCTACTAGTATACTCGAGTACTTGGTAGGATGAGCATAAGTGAGGCGAATTCGAGTTCAACCGGTCAAAATTTGGTGAGTGTAACCGTGAAGGAGCCGATATTGACTGTTTTATTAGTAGGAGTTAATAATAAATTTACTAACCAATAGAGGGACCATCAGCCCAGCTTTGGACGGAGAAAAAGTCTGGCGAACGCAAACAATGCCTCCCACAGAAACTTCACTCCCAAGTGTCCTAGGAGCCAATAAGAACAAGTTCGCCTCACCTACCCTTAATAGCCTAACACTACCGGTACTATAGGCTACGTTAGGCCCACTAGCGGTTAGACCCCGCTCTGGTATTCCTCGGTTCAAGACCCAGGAGACCGAATTTTGCACATTATTCATCACTAAACCACCGGCCGCATGCCAGAGTCGGAGTGCGGGTGACCATCACGGACGTCGCAGCAACTGCAGTCCACCACACCTCGACCAGCATCTCATAAACTCTCACTCGCAAAATAAACAAACGCGCCAGTGCTTGTACTCGAGTAGTCTACGGCGTTAGACAAAGATTTCACAGGGCAAAAGACTGGCGGACTTTCTTAATCCCTATCCGCCGATCAAATACTCGAGCCTAGGTCTGCACGACAATCACCACCCAGAGTAACAGAGTAACTTTCGATACGGGGTAACCACCGCCTTACACCATCCCACTCCACATCTTTACATTCCCCACGTAAGCCACAAACAATCCCCTGCTAGCGCCACAGTGACATAACTTGAACACTCGCCCACCAGGCATTCCCGGCAACCTCGGTACTGCACGGGTCCCATCAACCAGCTTCCTTGGGACCGTGCAGATGCTCTTATCATAACGTTCATTTCTCTTTCTTCCCCTTTCCTTTGTTCCTGTCTGCTCTTTACAAAACGATGGCAGGACAATCAAAGGAAGCTCCGTTGCCGAGTTGGGGGTACGCTCTTGCGGGTGCGACGGGTGCAGTACTGGCGAACGCTGCGGTCTATCCTTTGGATATGTACGTTCTTCTCTCATCTTTTTTTATTATTATGAGATAGGATAGGAATAATTAAGGAAATTGGAGGTTAATGAGGAGGGGGTGTTGTTAGAGTGAAGACAAAGCTTCAAGTTCAGGTTAAGCGAGAACCGAAAAACACCGAGAAGTCGTTGGAGAATGGGGATGTGTCAAAGTGAGCCTCTTTCTCCAGCCATGTTCTACTCAGATTACAATAATCTAACCGAAGTCCTCCTAGATGTGACGAGGAAGAAGAAGGGGAGATTTACACCTCCGCTGTTGACGCGATTCAAAAAATTATTGCAAAAAGCGGCGTCAATGGGCTTTATACTGGAATGGTAGGCTCCTTAATCGGCGTTGCGAGCACAAATTTCGCATATTTCTACTGGTACACTCTCGTCCGGAATTTCTACCTGAGCAAATCGACAACCGGCGCACCTTCTACCGCTGTTGAGCTGTCTCTAGGAGCAGTAGCGGGAGCCCTAGCTCAGTTGTTCACTATCCCGGTTGCGGTCGTGACTACCAGACAGCAGACTCGGCCATACAGCGCGAAACCACTCGGTCTGTTCGCTACCGCCCAAGAAGTCATCGGTGAGGATGGTGTGTCGGGATTATGGCGGGGGTTGAAAGCTTCGCTTGTGTTAGTTGTTAATCCTGCGATCACGTATGGATGTTACCAGCGGTTGAAGCAGATCCTGTTCAACGGAAAGGATAGGCTGAGCCCTGGGGAGGCTTTCTTGCTCGGTGCTCTGAGTAAGAGTTTAGCAACGCTAGCTACCCAGCCGTTGATCGTAGCCAAGGTTGGGCTACAGAGTGCTCCTCCTTCAGGAAGAAAGGCATACAAGAGCTTCGGGGAAGTTATGAAAGTGATTGTTGAAAAGGAGGGAACTCTGGGACTGTTCAAAGGTATTGGGCCGCAGCTTGTGAAAGGGTTGTTGGTCCAGGGTGTCCTTATGATGAGTAAGGAGAGGTAAGATTACATAGAAACCATATATTATTCCTAGATAAGCGCTGATTTGGATGTTTAGGATGGAATTGATCTTCATCTTACTGTTTAGATGGTTCAAGAAGATGCGGGCAGAGCGGTTGGCTAAAGTTGCTAGTACTTTACCGCTTGTTGTGAAGAGTTAGAAGATTGAGTTCATGTACAATAGAAACGATCATTTGGCCTCATTATTTTGTTGTTACTTTTTGCTTATTTTTTTTATCGCAGAGTGGGGTTTTACTAACTGGATATCTGTTTGTTACTGAATCAATTGGAAAATATAGTAGAGGAAAAGCATGATAACCGAATGCCGGAAAAAAAATCAGATCCAGAGTCACCATAAGTGAAACACATGGGAAATCGCGACCCAAAAACACATTGAATAAGATGGTGCACCTCCAATATTGCTATCGTGGGCTACCGGCGGTAGAGGACCTGCACCCGCACATCTGATCCCAAATTGCCTTAGTTTAAAGATCAGAGATCTCTTTCTGCCTATTTTTGTATGGCCGTCAAGCGAAACCCCCCAATAACGACCCTCATGTACCGGTATCTCCCCGCACTTCTTGGGATCCCCTAAATTTAGTCCGACAGCCTAAACCTATTATACCAAGACTTCCAGCCCCAACAAGCTCAAAATGCCAAGATGCCAAATCTGACTGAGCCACAGGGTCCAAGCCCTAACCGTGACTCCCCTACATGAACACCTTCCGCACAATCCTCAACATCATCTTCATCGTTTAGAAAAAAAAACAGCATCATCACTAACAATACATCTGCCATCAACAACCCCACACAATGGCTAAGTCTAAGAACTCGTCTCAACACAACAACAGCGCGAAAGGTATTTCCAAGAGGCTCTCGCCCGGGCGAAATTCGCGAATCCGGAGGAGCTGATTTGATGTTGGTGGAAAATAGCGCACAGGAACGGTATCAAGAAGCCGAAGACCTACAGATATCCTTCCTTGAAAGGAACTGATCCCAAGTTCCGAAGGAACCACAGGTTCGTCTTGCTTACCTATTTCTCTTAATGAAGGCTCGTACTAACAGAATTACCAGACATGCTCTTCATGGAACGATGAAGGCCTTGGTATGCCCACTCTCCCACTCTCCCACTCTCCCACTCTCCCACCCCGTAACCGCATCCATGGGTTCGCACGAACGGTGACTAACTCCCCAACAGAAGGAACTCAAGGAAGGAAAACGCGAGACTGCTTAATCACCTCTTACGATTCCGACTCTCTTTCAGCTTCTCTTTTCTTTTCCGGGCGGAGTTTAGTGACTTGGCTAGGGTATGGCACGATAGATGAATGGTGGGCACAAACGCGAAAATGTAGTAACCTTAAAATGTCAAACTTTTCCCGCGCGTGCGCGAACAATTTGTTTGTGATCAACTTGTTTGTGACTTTCCTGCTCTCTACCATCCGACGGGGGGGACCAGTGGAGGGAAATAAGGGGTTGGTTTCTTTGCTCTGTTTTGAAAAAAGGCATTAGTGTGTACAACTACGAAGTTCTCTATCTTCGTTAGTTGAAGGAATACTTTTCTTTTCGTGCCGAGATTGACGTCAGGTCCATTACCAAACACTTCCAGGTAGATTATATGTCTGTGTCGTGCATGGAGGACTTGATACATGCTTGATATCACCCCGGCTATTCGAAGGATTAGAACGGAGGATCACCCCAGCTCGGTTTTAAGCTTTTGGCTATCTCGGGATTTGGACCCTGGCCGGTTTATGCAAGATAAGATGTATGGGTTCCAGGTTGGACTTCCCTCCGCCAGGCTTTGGAACTCCCCCGGGGTTATCTCCGTACCCACATTCTCGGCCTGTTCTCCTTCCCGCGTTGTGTATCGCCACCCGCTCATCAGACCGTAATGCTGGTAGTTACACCTCAACAGTTTAGGTTCTCCAGGAAAACAAGTAAATGGCTTCCAATTACCGTATACTCTGAACCGTATTTTTTTGTGATACCACACGAGTTAAATCACGGTTATTATGTAAATTACCGTTGTAATATGGTACGGCGTCGGGTATATGCGGCGGTGGTTTAGGAGCAACCTAGCAACAATAATCGCTGTCTACAATCCACAGGTGCGGTACTGCACTTGAGTACATCGCCGCTACCCTGACACCGCCACACATCTAGTATACGTCGGGCGTAACTAGAACTTTACGGACACGAGCGTCCGAGTGCAATTGCGCATGTCCAAACAAGCCAGAGGTCGCTCCCGAGTGTTAATTGTCAACGGGAAAACCCCCTACACCTTTCCCATAGAGAGAGAAGAAAGCACACATAGTGCTCCACAGTAGGAGAAGAAAAGAAAAAAACCACCTTTTTCATAATTCTTAACCCAGCATATCACACCGTAACTTAGTAGATACAAGCACGCACCAATGACAACTAACTCATCCCCCCAACGAGTCTACGGTACATATCACACGACAGCACTTCAACCAGAGAAATGATCGCAACAACAGGTCGAACCAACACTCTAACCTATCCCCAATAAGTAACCCCCAACAACGAATCCCAGATCTCTACCCTAGCATCAGTATTTCTCCTACCACCACCACCTTCTCCCATACCCATACTCAGAATACACGCCGAGTACCCCAATCAAGAGAATTACTCCAACATCATCATCATCACCGCCATCACAACTCCACGAAACAAACAATCAACACAGCACTATATCTCCAAACTCCACAACGCATATCCAAGAACGCCTACATCCTCGGAAACCTCACCTCACCTCATCACCCCCCAAAAAAACAAAACAAAAAATGGTAAAGAAATCCTTAAAAAAACCTATTTAGGCACTCACAGTACAGTGCAAGTAAAACCTAGCAGAGAACCATGGAGCTCGTCATCAACCTACAGTACTTACAGTACTTACCAACCACCGAATAAATTATCATAATATTATTATTCATAACTATAGCGTATAATATATAATCCCTAGACTACAGTACTTATCTATATCACAATAACATTATAAAAAACCCCTTCTACTCTTTTTTTTAAAAATAAAATAAAACAGACAAGGTGCGCCCCCCTGCATCACCGATACACCCTGTACGAACTCACCCCCAAGAAATCGAAGGATATAAGTAAGCATCTTACGCCAGGTACTTGACACCAAAAAACGTGGTTAGCCAAGACTTATTTACTTACCATCTATTCCTTGTTTGTTTGTTTTTTTTTTCCGGGGGGGGGAGGCGGGGGGATAAATTCTTGAGGCACATCCCCTCCCCACGAACGGGAGTTTGGTTGACCTCCCGGCATTCCATGTATGTACGTACTGTATGTATATAAATGCTTACAAGACCGGTGCTTGAACCGGTAGGAGGCTGTGGGAACGGTTTGGAGTGGTCCGGATTTTTTTAAGGAAGGAAGGGAGAGTACGCGTATAGGTATTATACGTATGGGTAATTTAGGTAAGTTTTTCATGTATGTATGTAAGTATCATACTTGTTTATCTCCTTCTCCTTTTCGGTTGTGTACATGTACTAGTATATTCACTGGCCTTTTTTTCTTTTTTTTTCTTTTTTTGAGTAAGGTATTATAGTAAAAGCACTGCACTGCACTGTACTGTACTAGTACTTATGCCTCGACCGAACCCTGTATCGTATCGTACCGTATTTGAAAAGAAAGGAAAAAAGAAGGAAGAAAAAACACTACGATCTACATAGCATCATAACTTCATCGCAGATTAGTTAGTCTACTATTTCAAAAGTTCGGCTCAAATACGTATATCATACCGCGACGATGACCACTCGTGCTATAAGAAACATCCTAACACTTACCAAAAAAAAACCACCATTACCACCACTACTAATAAAAAGAAAGAAAGAAAAAAAACAAGACTTTCTTACATTACTTATCCCCATTATTATTATTATTATTATTATTATTATTATTATACCAGAACCACATATACTCATACATACCCCAATCCATAAATACCCGAAAAACAAGGATTTAAGGGGCGGGGGGATAATACAGCAAATAAATAAATAAATAAATAAAAATTCCATGCGTGTATAAAGCCTAATACAAATATACCGTATAATACATATACCTTCCCAACCACCCACCCACCCAGCACCCCC
>QOVD01002135.1:0-11292 GCA_003521225.1 Tuber microsphaerosporum
GCCATCCGAATACTTTATGAATCGCCAAGTACAGAAGAGTTTTATAGGCATTTTACTTAAGCACACGAGGTAAAAGGTACAAATCCCACCTTCTCCCGGCAGACTTTTTCACTGCATTGCATCGTGCGCAATGGGAAAATATGGACTGAACAGAATGGTCTGATCAAAAGAGAGAGGGGTAACTACTATTGTTGGCTCCAAATCCAACTATAAGGATAGGAGAGAAATACTCAAACACGTGAATCAAAAGAACCTCTATTCTTTGCTATGCCGGCCTCTCCTTCTCTACGACCTTCTGTCACAAAGGAAAGGAAAGGGCAGAATATCCCCCGCAACTCCAGACAGCAAGAGGAACATATAGCCTGGCAATAGTCCAGTCACATGCTAATTTCCGCCCATAGCCACACCGTGCCCGAGCACCCTCCGCAATCAACAGCAGTCATACCATCCCGGAATCGTACTTGCGCAACCTCGAAGTTTTAGAAAGGAGCAGATTCTTGCCCAGATCACCGACGGCTAAAGCAATCCCACTCCCTCGATAGAATCAATCTCCTTATTCCAGCACACCCTTCTCTCTTCGCTACTAGCAGTTCATCTCCGGCCTCTCTCTTAAATTTTCGCGTAATACATTCAGATCCACTCCAAAATCTTTTTAATCGGTGAAGTAATAGTACTAGTGTCCCGTCTTCGCTGGCCATCCGGAAAGGAAAAACACGACCTGTCAGAGAACTGTAGACTCCTAGCATCATGTCGTTTGGGAATTGCAACTCGATGGCGCGTGGCTTAAGGAGGCGTAAAAGTTTCCCACCATTAGTTGTGGGTGGGTTTTTGAGAATCTCTTGGAAGACGTCTAGAAAGTCGAATATATTGACGAATACCGTTCCAAGAGTCTGAAATAATAAGTGTTAGCGGATCTTATAACTTTATAGGATCTTCCGTGGAACGCACTGTCTCCGCGTCCTGTCTGCCAACGCCTTGCCGCCTCTTGCCATATAGTCCGACCAGTACCTGCCAGGGCGTGAATCCGGTGAGTTGGCAGAATTCATCGAGTAATGAGTTGAAGACCTTTTCTACAACCTGATTGAATTCAGTGTGTAGTGACTCGACTTCGCAAGAGTCCTTCCATGAGAGGGAGTCCTCCGATTCCCCTTTGGCCGGTCGCCACTCTTTTAGTTTCCTGAATTTGAGCTCAGGCAGGGCCTCCCGGTACCTATACTCACAACATTCCTGCCGCCACATCCAATCCACAAGAAGATCCACCTCTTGCGCCCCCAGATCCTCGGAATCTGTGGACTCTGAGGCTGCATATACAGATATCTCTCTCGCATCTAATGCCACCGCTTTATTAAATTGTTCCGTAACCTGTAAAAGATTCGCTTCCCCCCACCTCCTCAGCCCAGCGAGACGTTGCAACTCCGATTGTGCGGGGGCACCTAAGTTGTAGGTGAACAGCTGGTATTCGTATCTTGTAAAAAACTCGATGACATTAGGGCCGGGTAGACTCCCCCTCAGATCCTGTTCTCCTTCGACAGCAAGCAAAAATGCAGTTTCTTGTTCTCTGATCTTCGAGGCACCCCATCGCCGTGCCTGGCAGAGACGCCTGAATTCTTCGAGTGCCGGTGTATGCGGGTCGTAGGTGTATTCCCGGAAGTTGAATTGACTGAAAAATTCCTGAAGGGACACATTGGGGCCAACTAGACTTCCCCTCAGATCCTTCTCTCTTTCGACAGCAAGCAAGAAGGCAGTTTCGTGTTCTCTGATCTTCGAGAGGCCCCATCGCCGTGCCTGGCAGAGACGCCTGAATTCTTCGAGTGCCGGTGTATGCGGGTCGTAAGTGTATTCTTGGAAGTTGAATTGATTGAAAAAATCCTGAAGAGGCGCATTGGGGCCAACTAGACTCCTCCTCAGATCCTGCTCTCTTTCGATAGCGAGTAGGAATGCTGTTTCGTGTTCTCCGGTCTTCGAGGGGCCCCATTGCCGTGCCTGGCAGAGGCGTTTGAATTCTTCGAATGCAGGCTTATGCGGGTCGTAAGTGTATCTTTGGAAATTGAATTGACTGAAAAAGTCCTGAAGAGGTGCATTGGGGCCAGCTAGACTCTCCCTTAGATCCTGCTCTCTTTCAACAGCAAGCAAGAATTCAGTTTCGTGTTCACTGATCTTCCACCGGCCCCATTGCCGTGTCTGGCAGAGACGTTCGAATTCTTCGAGTGCTGGTGTATGAGGGTCGTAAGTGTATCTTTGGAAGTTGAATTGACTGAAAAAGTCTTGAAGAGGGGCACTGGGGCCAGCTTGACTCCTCCTTAGATCCTGCTGTCTTTCGATAGCAAGCAAGAATTCAGTTTCGTGTTCTCTGATCTTCCACCAGCCCCATTGCCGTGCCTGGCAGAGAAATTCGAATTCTTCGGACGCAGGCGCATCCGGGTCGTAGGTGTATCCCTGGAAATTAAATTGACTGAAAAATTCCTCAAGAGGCCCATTTGGTGTCGACATCGCGATTAAAATGTGAGATCTCAATACCAAATTATCGCATTTGGAACCCAAGACTTTGGGTAGCACACTAACAAGACAAAAAAGATCCCCGCTTGTGTAATCCTCTGGGAGGGCGGGTAGATTTTTGTGGTACAGTACCGTGGTGCGAGGTTATGAAAGGTAAATACCCGTACAGTACCCCTCTTCTATTTGGCTGCAAGGCGGTGTGCGTTTGGTATTCTACCTATTAGTTAACCGAGTATACCAGTGCTTCGACACCCTCCATGGTAGGCCTAACTATTTCACCTAACCCTAGATTTATGCCTTTAAGGGCGCTTCGTACCGGCTGGCGTCGCTTACCGCTATTTCTAGATCCAGAATTCAGAAGCGAACAATGAGATTCACTACGGCTACCGGTATCAGCACTCTTTCGCACAATTTGCTCTCCCATCGTGCATAATCCGGTGGGTGGCGGCTGCAAGATACCGGTACTGTACAGAAGAGTTTTATAGGCATTTTACTTAAGCACACGAGGTAAAAGGTACAAATCCCACCTTCTCCCGGCAGACTTTTTCACTGCCTTCCATCGCGTTCAATGGAAAAATATGGACTGAACAGAATGGTCTGATCAAAAGAGAGAGGGGTAACTACTATTGTTGGCTCCAAATCCAAAGTATGTGGCTATAAGGATAGGAGTAATAATACTCAAACACGTGAACAAGAGAGCCTCTATTCTTTGCTATACCGGTCTCTCCTTCTCTACGACCTTCTGTCACAAAGGAAAGTACAAAGAATATCCCCCGCAACTCCAGACAGCAAGAGAAACATATAGCCTAGTGATAGTCCAGTCCCATGCCACTTTCCGCCTACAGTCGCACCGTGCCCGAGCACCCTCCGCAATTAACAGCAGCCATACTATCCCGGAATCGTACTTGCTCAATCTCGAAGTTTTAGAAAGGAGCAGATTCTTGCCCAGATCACCGACGACGAAAGCAATCCCATTGCCTCGACAGAAGCAATCTTCTTATTCCAGCACGCCCTTCTTTATTCGCTGCTTGCAGTTCCCCTCCAGCCTCTATCTCAAATCTCCGCTTAACACCTTTGGATCCTTCCCAAAATCTTTTTATACGGTGAAGTAATAGTGTTAGTGTCCCGTCTTTATTCGCTATCTGGATAGGAAAAACACGACCCGTCAAAGAACTGTACACTCCTAGGATCATGTCGTTTGGGAATTGCAGCTCGACGGCGAGTGGTTTAAGTCGGCGTAAAAGTTTCCGGCCATTAGTTGTATGTGGGTTATTGAGAATCTCTTGGAAGGCGTCTAGAAAGTCGAATATATTGACGAATACATTTTTAAGAATCTGAAATAATAAGTGTTAGTGGATCTTATAACCTTACGAGATCTTCCGTGGAACGCACTGTCTCCGCGCCCTGTTTCTCAACACCTTGCTGCCCCTGGCCAAATAGTCCGACCAATAGCTGCCAGGGCGTGAATCCGGTGATTTGGCAGAATTCATCGAGTAATGAGTTGAAGACCTTTTCCACAACCTGACTAAATCCAGCGTACATTGACTCGAACTCGCAAGAGTCCTCCGATTCCCCGTAGACCCGTTCCCACTCTTTTAGTTTCTTGAAATTAAGCTCAGGCAGGGCCCCCCGGTACCTATACTCACAACATTCCTGCTGCCACATCCAATCCACAAGAAGACCCACCTCTTGAATTCCCAGATCCTCGGAATCTGTAGACTCCAAGGCTGCGTATACAGACTTCTCTCTCGCATCCAATGCTACCGCCTTATTAAATTGTTCCGTAACCTTTGAAAGATTCGCTTCCCCCCACTTCCTGAGCCCAACGAGACGTTGAAACTCCGATTGTGCGGGGGCATCTAAGTTGTAGGTGAACAGCTGGTATTCGTATTTTCTAAAAAACTCGATGACATTAGGGCCAGCTAGACTCCCCCTCAGATCCTTCTCTCTTTCGACAGCAAGCAAGAAGGCCATTTCATGTTCTCTAATCTTCGAGGCACCCCATCGCCGTGCCTGGCAGAGACGTTTAAATTCTTCGAGTGCCGGTGTATGCGGGTCGTAGGTGTATTCCCGGAAGTTGAATTGATTGAAAAATTCCTGGAGAGGCCTAGTGGGGCCAGCTAGACTCTCCCTTGGATCCTGCTCTCTTTCGATAGTGAGCAAGAATGCAGTTTCGTGTTCTCTGATCTTCGAGGCACCCCATCGCCGTGCCTGGCAGAGACGTTTGAATTCTTCGAGTGCCGGTGTATGCGGGTCGTAAGTGTATTCCCGGAAATTGAATTGATTGAAAAATTCCTCAAGAGGCCCATTTGGTGTCGACATCGCGATTAAAATGTGAGATCTCAATACCAAATTATCGCACTTCGGAACCCAAGACTTTGGGTAGCACACCAACAAGACAAAAAGATCCCCGCTTGTGTGATCCTCTGGGAGGGCGGGTAGATTTTTGTCGTATAGTACCGTGGTACGAGGTTATAAAGTGTAAATACCCGTGCCCCTCTTCTATTTATTTGCAAGGCGGTGCGTCTGGTATTGTACCTATTAGTTAACCGAATACCGGTACTTCGGCAGTCTCCATGGTAGGCCTAACTTTTTCACCTAACCCTAGATTTATGCCTTGACAGCGCTTCGTACACGTACGATAGAACAGTTGGCTTTATATTTAGCGACTTAGGGGCTGGCGTCGCTGACTATTATTTCTAGATCCAGAATTCAGAAGCGAGCAATGAGATTCACTACCGTTATCAGCACTCTTTCGCACAATTTGCTCTCCCATCGTGCATAACCCGGCGGGTGGCGGGTGCAAGATACCGTATTTTTTCGCAAATAACGAACGGGACTGGGCTTGGCGTGCATGAGAACTATGAGATAGACTGTCTATGAGTGGTGCTTGGTGCCTGCAGCCCTATTCAAAATATAATTTTTTTAGTTAATTGTTGTACCGTATTAACTCGAAAAATTCATTATCTCCGTGCAGGGCTTCAAACTCCGTAGTTGGCTTAATGAAGCCTACCGGTAGTGTACTATACTTAAAACCTAATGTGGTGTGCTTCAACAGTGGTGGGGTAGGAAGCCCCCATTTGCCTGGCATGCGGAGGCGGACTGGTAATCTGGGTCGGTGAATCCACTGGTGGATTGGGAGTGCGGTCTGACGTTTGCCTAGTCCTGCGAGGGCGGGAGTGCTAGACCCATTGGGAGCGAGGCCGTTGTGGGCACGGATTGACAATGGCTAAAGCTAGTAGAGGCACCGGCTTAAAGGGTGGAGTTTTAGGTCGTCTACTAATTAGTGAGTGTGACTACAGAAGGAGACCTGCAATGGAGGGGATAATGCTACCCAAGTACCACCAAAATATCACCTTAGACAAGCTTTAATCTATTTTAGCCTCATTCTCTAACATTCTGGTTGGTTCTGGTAAACCAAGAACGATGCTTTAGTGGCAAGTGGCTACAAAGAATAAAACCTATCGACTTCGTTGCCGAGCAACTGAGCCGCAGAATATCCTTAGCTCAGAGGCTGAATTCGGTATTCGTCCCAGGCAAGAAGTATCCGAAAATATTATACGAGTTTTGGGTTTGTATGGGCACTCAGACAATCGCAGGGGTTTTACCATATATTTTTTTAATCCCTGTTTTCGAGTACTTCTTGCCTAGGACGAGTATCTTAAAAAAAAGAAAAGGACATAAGTTAAGGGGCATCTAGGCTAAGACTGTGAAGGCTAGTGCAGATCCTTTCCCCAAGTAGAACCCTCTGGAAGCCAATAAACTACTACCTCACCGGCTCTCTTACTTTTGTCTTCTCATCGCTACTAATTGATTAAACAACTCTTCTCTCAGCGGAATAGCCGTCAGCATTCTCAACTGTCCATTCTCCTCGACAGCCTTTATCCCACCCACCCACAACTTTCCTATCGATCGCCAACTTAACTACCTTCTTACTCTTCTACCCCAGCCCACCAATCTCCTTCAACTCAATGATGTCCACAATCACAATAGAAAAAACTCCAATTTTCCCCGCTCCAGAATACAGCTCTATAGTAAAGCACACGGACGGCGAAGCTGCCAAGGTGATGGTGTAGATGCAGCCCCCCTTACCCTGGCGCCGACCCGCCATTGAATTCTAAAGGACCGACCGGGTCTGTTTCCAATTTATTTCAAGAGCACGCCGAGGCAGTTCTTAGCGCGTTCGGAACTAGCTGTGGCTTTCAGCTTGTCGGCGCCCAGGATCATGCTGATACCGGTCTCTATGGCGCCTTTGAGGAGCCCAAGGAGGCAGCTTCCAGTGTACGTCTTGCGCTCCCTTTCGTGCTCGGGTTCGTGCTGTTGGAGCATTTGTGTATCAGGATCTGCTGCTATGGCGACGTTTGTAGGTTATGCATGCTAAGGAGTTGAGTGCCAGAGAACCCGACTGGGGTGCAGGCGGAAGAGGGGCTTTCAAGTTACTTGCTTCGCCGATACCTAAGAGGGTAAATGTTAGTCGAACGTTTGTGAGGATGCCCTTCAGGATGATACTACCACCGGTATCAGTGGGGGTGAGGAACTTACTTTAGGAGTTCGAGAAGTTCCTGTCAGCCGAAGAACGCCCAGCTAAGCCAGGGGACTCTGCGAGAGATAACCGGCTGCCAAGTTTAACTGGATTTACCACAAAGAGTGAATCAGTCTCAAACCACCTGCATGGTAATTGCTGTTTTATCACCTTTTTTTGGACTTGTTACTTTTGCTCTCGAGGAAACGAGGTTATTGCTCAGTGTGCCCTGGATTTCGGTGTTTTTTCGTTCTAGCACCAAAAATTGCTTTGAGCCCCAGTAGCGCCCTAGGACATTCTGAGATTTGGAATACATAGGATCTCAAATAATTGGACCGTGTGTGAGGTAGTCCAAAATTTCCTTCTCTAGAAGAGAGCGAAAAACTCAACAAAAAAAGGTGAGCTGTTCGGTTCAAAAAAAAAACAGGAAAAATGAAAAATACCAGACCCTACCAGAGGAAGCAACCCCAACTACATAGCACCTGTTGGCTTGTTTGGGATTTTATAGTGGTTCAAGCGTGGCAATGGTGAAGACGTTTTCTAGTAAGGATCTTAGGTTAATCTTAGAACAAAGCCATTAACTGGGCTACAAGGCTGCCAAATCTGCTCACAGGCGGAGGGATTCACCGTCAATCAACTACGAATACCATAACTTAATTATGAAGGAAACCTACTAACACCATGTTCGCAACCGTGAGGAGTCAGCGCTTACCATTCGTACAGAAAGTTTTAGGTATTTTGCGAGGACACGTAAGAGAAGCAAATCCCGCCCTCCCCTGGCACACTTTTTAGCGCCTTCTATCGTGGGGCAGTGGGAAAATGTGAATCGAATAGAATAATCTAATCAAAAGAGAGAGAACAATTATTATTGGTATCAAACCCAAAACATGTAACAGTAAAGACAAAAGTAATAATGCTAAAATATGTGAGTCCAAAGAGAGTCTCCTGTTTGCTCTATTGGTCCCGGCTTCCCCACAGCCTTCTACCCCAAGAGAAAGGAAAGAATGGAGAATGTTCTCCGCAATTCCAGATGGCAGCATTGTGCCCGAGCGCCTTCCATAATTGACAGCAGCTATGCCACCCGGAATCGTAACGGCAGAACCTCGAAGCTTTAGAAGGGGACTTCCCCGCAACTTTTAGAGGACGCAAGCAAGCCCATTCCCTCGATAGAAGCAATCTCCTTACTCCAGCGCGTCCTTCTTCTTCCGCTTCTACCAGTTCATCTCCGGCCTCTTCTTCAAAGTCATTCATAACATCTTCAAATTTTGCCAAAAATAGTTTTATGCGGTGAAGTAATACAACTAGTGTCCCGTTCCTATCGACTGCCTCGAGAGGGAAAACGCGATCCATTAGAGCACTGTACACTCCCAGCATCAAGTTGTTTGGGAATTGCAGCTCGATGGCGAGTGGTTTAAGCAGGCGTAAAAGTTTTCGGCCATTAGTCGTAGGTGGGTTTTTGAGAATCTCTTGGAAGGCGTCTAGAAAGTCGAATATATTGATGAATACCTTTTTAAGAATCTGAGACAATAAGTGTTAGTGTATTCTATAACCTTACGGGATCTTCCGTGGAACGCACTGTCTTCGCGTCCTGTTTCCCGACACCTTGCTGCCCCTGGCCATATAGTTCGACTAATACCTGCCAGCGCGTGAATCCGGTAATTTGGCAGACTTTATCGAGCAGGATGTTGAAGACCTCCTCCACAACCCCATAGAATTGAGCGCGCAATACCTCGAACTCTGGAGAGTCCCTCCATGCCCTATGACCCCTGCTCATGCCCTGTTTCCTCTGGTTTGGGAAAGTCTGGTCCCGGCGCCACTCTTGGTATTTGACATCAACCAACTCTCTGAATTCAAGCTCAGGCAGGTCTCCTTGGTACTTATACCCACGACATTCCTGCTTCCTCAGCCAATCCGCGAGAAGATCCACCTCTTGCATCCCCGAATCCTCGGAATCTGTGGGCTCTGAGGCGCTGTATACCGATTTCTCTCTCGCATCTAATGCTACCGCCTTATTAAATTGTTTCGTGACCTTTGAAAGATTCGCTTTGCCCCACCCCCTCAGCCCAACAAGACGTTGAAACTCCGATTGATTAGGGGAATCCGAGTCGTAGGTAAACCGCTGGTATTCGTATTTTCTGAAAAACTTGATGAGATTGGGGCCGGGTAAACTCCCCTTCAGATCCTGCCCTCTTTCGATAGCAAGCAAGAATGCAGTTTTGTGTTCTCCGATCTTTGAGGGGCCCCATTGCCGTGCCTGGCAGAGACGTTTGAATTCTTCGAGAGGAGGCTTATGCGAGTCATAAGTGTATCTTTGGAAGTTGAATTGACTGAAAAATTTCTGAAGAGGCCCGTTTGGTGGCGGCATTATGATTGGGATGTGAGATCTCAATACCGAATTATCGCACTTTGGAACCCAAGACTTTGGGTAGCACACTAACAAGACAAAAAGATCCCCGCTTGTGTAATCCTCTAGGAGGGTTGGTAGATTTTTGTCGTATAGTGCCGTGGTACGAAGTTGTGAAGTGTAAATACCCGTACCGGTACTGTACCTCTCTTATTTAGTTGTTGGGCGGCGTCTGCTATTATATACCTATCTCTTGGACTGCTGAAACGGTGGAAAATTTTCCACCACCCCTTTCAGTGTCTGAGACTGAGATTAATGAGATGCTCCCTCAGTATTCTTAGTCCGGTGAGTAGCGGCTGCAAGATCCCGGAACCGGTACAGTACCGTATTTTGTCCATTGCTTTTTGCTTTTTGCTTTTTGCTTCCGAGGAAATGAGGTTGCTGCGCAGTGGGCCGGGTTTTGGCGCCCCCCCTCTTGGTCAGGATCAAAACAGACTTTGCGCCCAAGTAGTTCCCTAGAATATTCCGAGATCACGAACCCCATAGAATCTCAAAGGAGTCCAAAATTTCCTTCTCTGGAAAGAGGCGAAAAGCACAGGTAATGGTGAGCAATTCAACCCCTCTGAAAGAGATAAAAACGAAAAAAATACTAGACCTTACAAAAGAAAGCAACTCCAACGACATAGCACCCAGCTCGATTACCGGTACCGCATTTGAGATTTTACCGTAGTTCAAGTGTAGCAAGCGGGCAGATGTTTTCCACTAGTCATTAATACTGGTATGTAAATTATTACAGCAAGAGCTCCCCGTGCCATACACCGGTGGGCGAAAATACGAGCACGATAATTTAATTATCAAGAAAGCTCGCTATCACTATCACGTTGGTAATGCATTGACACTTATCATCTGTACTCGAGTAGAGGAGGGTTTTACGGGAATTTTACTTGGGCACATCACGTGAAAGAAACAAATTAATGGTATGATATAATACGGTAACCCTAGCAGTAGAACGTTGCATCGAGGAGCGCGGGTACGGTAGTAGGAATTGTAATAGTAGGGGTATTCAAAGTTAAAAAGTGTACCCCAAGAGAAAAGAAAGAATGGAGAATGTTCTCCGCAATTCCAGATGGCAGCATTGTGCCCGAGCGCCTTCCATAGCTGACAGCGGCTATGCCACCCGGAATCGTAACGGCAGAACCTCGAAGCTTTAGAAGGGAACAGACTTCCCCGCAACTTTTAGAGGACGCAAGCAAGCCCATTCCTTGGATAGAAGCAATCTCCTTACTCCAGCACGTCCTTCTTCCTCCGCTTCTTGCAGTTCATCTCCGGCCTCTTCCTCAAAGCGCCCCATAACATCTTCAAATTTTTCCAAATATAACATTATACGGTGAAGTAATAGAACTAGTGTCCCGTCCTTATTGACTGCCTCGATGGGGAAAACGCGATTCGTTAGAGCGCTATACACCCCAAGCATCAAGTTGTTTGGGAATTGCAGCTCGATGGCGAGTGGTTTAAGCAGGCGTAAAAGTTTCCGGCGATCAGTTGTAGGTGGGTTTTTGAGAATCTCTTTGAAGGCGTCTAGAAAGTCGAATATATTGATGAATACCTTGTTAAGAATCTGAAATAATAAGTGTTAGTGGATCTTATGACTTGACAGGATCTTCCGTGGAACGCACTATCTCCGCGGCCTGTTTCCCGACACCTTGCTGCCCCTGTCCATATAGTCCGACCAATACCTGCCAAGGCGTGAATCCGGTAATTTGGCAGACTTTATCGAGTAGTGTGTTGAAGACCTCCTCCACAACTTCATAGAATTTCTTGCGCAATGATTTGAATTCCTCGGTGCCCCTCCATGCCCCACGACCCACCCCGCTCATGCCCTGTTTACCCTTGTTTAGGAAATTCTGGTCCCGGCACCACTCTCGGTATT